>BJBW01013162.1:28465-81022 GCA_004320125.1 Scolopax mira | reverse complement strand
GTGGTGCTGAGTTTTGAATTTGTGACCAAAACAGCGTTGAAAACCCACAAATGTGTTAGGAACTGGCAAACTGTGCTTACCTGGCTTCAAAGCCTTCTCTGGTTCTCTCACTGCCCCACCAGCGAGTGGGCTGGGGGTGCACAAGAAGGTGGGAGGTGACACAGCCAGGACAGCTGACCCCAACTGACCAAAAGGTTATCCCATAGCACATGACATGGGGCTCAGAAATAAAAGCTTAAGGTGAGGAGGAGGAGGAAAAGGTGCAGTATTTCTTTGCCTTAACCTACTACAGAAGTAAACTAACTAGGCCTTAAGATTTTGCTTTTCTTCTGTGCATGCTCCCATGAATGTGATGTGGCAATGTCTGAAAGTGCAGTATATCTTAAAACAGGAGGGAGCAATTTAGAAAGAATTGCTTGTAGCTTTTTATGTTTTAAACACAGCCTTCCTGGGAGTTTTGCATATTATTGTCAGGCCAAAACATCATTTTAACACTGTAGGAATTAACATAACATGTTCCACAGACTCAAGGAAGCTGCCTAAAGTTCTGACGTTAGTAATGCTTGAGAAAAAACTTCTGTGAACACTGCAGGATACTGCAAATTGCAGCACTGGAATCTATTCTATTTTAGCTGACTACCATCACTAGATGGTTAGTTATTTTTCCTCAGATCCTGCCTTTGTGTACTCCACAAAGGAAAGCCTATGTTTTGTTTTATTGCCTTTACTGTGCCAGCAAAGATGCAGAATAAGAATGACTGATGTTCTGTGAGATTTCTTATCTTTCATGATGTGATTTGTTTAACAGCCATTCTTAGTCTTCTCTCTACATATTCTTGGTGCTGGATGCAATTCATCATTTCACATCTTTTTTCTTACTGCCATTCTCTGTGTTTTCTACTTTTTCAGGCTTAGAGGATAGGAAAATTGTTGTAACAAACATTGTTAAAAAAAAAGGAAAGGCAAAATGAGAGCTTTAGTTAGTGTTAATGCAGAAATCCCAGCAGAAATTAACAAATCTTTAATAGAAACCTACATTTTCTTTTACCGGGTCATTTTTAAGGAAAGCCTTGGGTCTGAGTGTCTTTCTCCCCTTCTCTTCCCCCCACCCCAAGAGAAAAAATCAAAGAAGAAAGGGGGGCACCTGCATGAATAAGACACAGAGAAGACTGTAGTCTTATCCAAGAAGGATCATACTTGTGGACTGGTTTGTTATTTCATTCTGCTTGTTAATTCCTTGTTTCCCTTGCTGAGAATTCCCATAGGGTGCCAGTTACAGGGGTAAGGTTTTGATGCCAGCTGTTGACTGGACAACTGGACTTCCTCAATTAAATTTACTTTGCAATAAGGCACTTCATAACCATAATTTCATAGTAGGTGTCACTTTGCACTGAATTTTGTTATTGATAAAAAGGTGAAGGCTTTTTAATTGTATGATACATAATTATAATGAGACTGAACTGATGCAGAGATTGTCATGGAGGGAGAGTGACAGCGTTTTTACACTGAGGAGGTTAAAAAGCCCAACTTCCAATTATGAAGTTGCTTTACTGTCTTAGGAGGTCAGTACCTATATAAAGGAGGTGCAGCAAAGGGTGGCAATGAAAAGGAGAGTTGAAGTGATTTTTATAGGAGTCACACAGCAGGTCAGTAGTAGAGCGAGGAATAAATTTCAAGTCTCGTGAGTCCCATCCCAATGTCTTTGCAGCAAATTCTGCTGCTCTAGAAATCTCATTACTTACTGAACAGAGCAGAAGAATGTAGAAGTTGGGTTACGCACTGTGCCACCTGGCAATCACTGTGCTCTGCTTAAAAAACCCCACCATGCTGTATTAAATCTAATTAACCTTCACCTATCTCTGATTACAAAAAAAAATCCATGAAAGATGAGATGTTATCTATACAAGCATTTTATGATCTCTTCTGACAGAAAAATATGTGGAATCTCCAGAGTTTTGGGAGAGTTGTTGGCACTCACTGGCAATAGGAATGTATCAAATACACTGAAGGACTGGGTTGGGAGGGATGATTCTGCTTCCTCCTCTCGGCATTCCTAGCTCGCAAGATTTGGGGAGCGTTGTTGTTTTTTAATTGGAAAATATTGCCTAATATGATTTTTTTTCTTTCAAAACATCCTTTTCAAAAACATCCCATTATCTTTTCAAACAAGTTTTTTGTTTTTTCCCAAGTTTTGCAAAGAACTTATTAAAGTTGCAAATGCATCACTATTTATACAAAAATTATCCATAGGCTCACTAAAAACATCTCTTTAAAATCAGCAAAAAACATTGTTCCTTTTTACAGAGTTAGAGCTTTTAGTGTAAAGCACAGTGGGTAGAAAAGCTTTCATCATAAGCGCTTACTTGGGGAAAAGATGTGACAGATTAAGAGTCTAATACTGAATGTGGAAAAGCTTGTCTAGCTTTCATTAATGCCATCTTCTCACTTTGTCTCTATTCCCTCCCTGAAGGCCGATCTCTAAGTGTAGACAGACAACTGCAAAGTAATTTCCAGCTGGCTGACACTCTGTAGAAAAACATCTTGAATATCTAAAGCTTATACAGAAAAAATAATTTTAAAATTACTTCTTCTATACCACCAAGATCATAGGACACTTCAAAAACAAACTGGGATAAAAATACTCAATCATACGTTAGATTACTCAAAAATGATTACTTTTTTAATTGGAATTGAGTCATGTCATTTGTATCCTGTGATCCATGTAAGACTTTTAAGGAAGAGCTTTCCCGTGTACTAGTGTATCTGAAGATCTTTATAGCATAGATATTTTGATGGATATATTAAACAGCTGGGATAAAAGAAGATGGAGAATATTAATTTTAGTGCAGCTGGAGATAGCCCTCATCACCCACAAAGCATGGATGAAAGAAACAGTGTTAATAGTTAAAGCACAGTTTAATAGACTCTTTCTAGGAGGAGATAGATATTTCGTGAAGGAACAATGGTCTGTGAAGAATCCACTCTAGAGCCAAGGAAAAGGGTGAGAAGGAAGGAGCAGCAGGAGGAGTCCTTTGTGTACTCTGATTAAGCTCCCACCCCACGAGTGCTGCTCAAGGGGAGGGTGATGGTGGGAGAGTTGGGGGTGAAGGAGTGAAGTTGAGCCTGGGGCTGGAGGGAGAAGTGTTTGAATCTTTGTGTTTTCTTATTACTTGAATGTATTTTAATTCAATAGATTAACCTAATTTTTCCCAAGTCAAGTCACATTTGCCTGCAACAGTAACTTGTAAGCAACCTCCCTGTCTTTCTCTTGACCCACAAGCTTTCATGTCCATGTTCTTCCTATTTTCACTCCAGTCCTGCTGAGTGGGAGTCTGTGTAGCCAAGGCTAACCCACCACACCTAAAGACAATTCATGGTCCAAACTTCATTCCCTAGTGAATGAAGGGAACGAGGTGATGACTGCCCTAAAATAATGAGATCTTCCCAGCACATAATTACATCAATCACGAGCAATCACTGAAGTTCTGCAGTTGAACTATTGATTCAGTGGACCATTAGTACATGAATTTAATCTGTGCTCAGCCAAAGAAAGGAATTAAAAATACAATACAACTTGTCTACAAAGAAATGGAGCAAGAACAGAGACCTCTTCAGGATCATTTTCACAAGAACAAGGGCAGCCCCTTCCACCTGATGGTGCTCAGATTCTGGTGCTGTGAGGCTTTCCCCATTTGGCACGGCTGAGTCGAGCGTAATGCGGTGAGTTACTGATTTGACTCCCTTTTTACAGTGCACAAATAGCAGCACAAAATATAATCAACAATGTCATTTTTATGTTTCAAAACTCTGCATTTGTTTATCTCATTGTAATCATAAATTGCTGCTCCTGAGGATTACATTCTGAGGGGCCTAACTATGCACTTCTGAAAAGAAAATGAATTAATAACATATTCATAGCTTTGTCCTTTATAGTCCCAGTGCAGTGAGACATAATTCCCCCTTGCTTGGGCTATTTTTATACTACTTTTTATCTTCAGGGTGGAGTTTCACTGACTTTAGTCATAAGTACCTTTACTATGATTGGTGTAAAATTCTCTTGCCTCGCATTTAAAGATATAGTTTATGACTCAAGGAGGAGTGGTCGCACCTTGGAGGCAGGAAGGTGTGTTTTGGTATGACAATGACATTATAATGAGCAAAGTTCACACAAAGGAGAGCATTTCATCAAAATTTGGCAGACTGTTGGTTCAGGGTGTGCTGCTGATCAGTTCCACAGGATCACCTTGTTCCCATATCTGCTGTGTTATCACCGAGCTTGGCCCTGGAATCTTCACTCCACCCCCGCTCTGTGCTGCTTTTCCAACCAATATTGCTCAGGGAGTCAGGGACACAGCAGATTCCTCGCAGACCAGAACCTCGTGGCTGCTGGGTTCTGCCCTGGAAACGTTTTGATTTTATCCCTTTCCTTAGTGTGTGAACAATAGTATATATTTTAAATAAAAATGATATTATAGGAATTATTCCACAAATGATTATGCAGAAATTTCTCCTCAGCCATGAGTTAACAAGTATTGCCAGGCTCCTGATGAGGCTGAGTTTGTTTTAGGGATGCTTTATCCTGAGATTATACTATTGCAAATGTTAAACCTTTCAGGTATTTATATGTATTTTCTTCATACGTTTTAATTTCCTGAGGTTACTGCTATGAGCTCGTGGTACAGATTCCACTTTTACTCCCAAGAAAATTTAGTGCAGTGTGTTAGGCTGAACCCTGGGAGGTCACTGGTGTCAGTGGGGAAGGGTGGCATTAAAAGACAGGGCAGAAGTCTGGAGCATGTTCCTTCTTTACACTGTCAGGAAGAAATTCCTTAAAAGAAACAGTAAATTAAAAATAGTTTGGCTGCACCAGTTTTAATACACAGGGCTTCAACTATATAAGGCTTGGTGCAAGTTTGAGAACATAAATAGGTTTGGGCTACAGCTACTGAATTGTTTTTCAGTATTTTTTTTTTCCAACTGCTAGTATGGAAGGAGTCCAAATATAAATTACTATTTTCTTATTTCTGTTGTGCTAGGAATGGTTCAATCAAACACTATATTTATTCACAAACCTGGCATATGAAAAAGATGACTTCTGGTTTTGCTACAGGACTTGTATTAAGTCACAACTTTTGGAACTGATCAGATGGAAATGTTTATTAAGATACCTAATTTGAACATTTTTCTAAGTAAAACAAAACCATGCAAGTTTCCTAATATTGTGAGTGAGCTACAGTGTTACGAGTGGAAATTTAGTGTTTTTTGTAGGTATCACAAAGTTCAACAGACTGACAAAATATATCTGAATCATGGAAGTCTAGTACCACTTTCCATGCTGGTAGCCCCCCATATATATATATATATATATATACCTATGGGTGCTTAACAGGCAGGCCTTAGCCAGCAGGCTAAGAAAGATAATTTCAGGACATTTAGTATCACCTTCATCAGGAAGGGGTGGTTTATCAGCTGCACATCTCCAGTGCTCTCCCTGAAAGAACTGTATTAGACATTACTAGATGAATTCTCCATTTGCTCCCAAAATCTAGGTGGCCCACTAAGAAGTTTAAAATACTAGCATAAATACACTGGGCTGTAATTAATTATGCCTGCATCTAGAGTTCACAAAGCTTTTCAGTTAAACAAAAAGATTGGGAAAAAAGGGCTGATTGCTGAAAATAAAACTAGGATTCCAGACAAATACTGGTTGATCGGCGGTGCTGTAGGGGTTGTGAGTTTGTAGGTATGTAATCATATATATACATACACACACTTATGTCTAAAATAAAAGTTTAAGGCAAACTATTGCTATTATAGTTGGCCAGGATTTTTTCTAAGATGAGTTTCATCAGAAAGTGACAGTTTATTAAAAGATTTTGAGAAAAGGTCAGTTTCTGATAAAGCTTCAGAAGGAAAGTTATTTCAAGTCGATCATGAATACCTGATAATGAGAGACCTAGCAGGCTGGCCCTTATGGCATTCATTAAGGGGTGAGAGAAGCAAGATGATATGTCTGATTTAGTGGCTATTCCTCTCTTCTCCCTCAGGAAACTTCAGGTTAGCAGAAATTCAGAAAGTGAGTAAGAAAAAAGAAAAAAAAAGTTCTGCAGGGATGTCTTTAAGCACTTCTTCTGCCTCCAGACATAGTTTTACACAAGGGTGACCCTTCTGAACCGTATCTCTCTCACTTTACAGCAGTTTTATTTTCAATATTGCCTCTTTAACAGTGAAAGAGATAATTTTATGAATGAATAGGGAAGTGCCCAGTGAAGACAAAGATCACTGAATCCTGAAATAGCCATATACATAAGTCTCAGGTAGTAGTCTTTACATTAACTGTAAAATGCCTTCCCTTCCTTGGTTCATTCTGTCCAAGCAGATTTGCTTTGTATGTGCTGAAGTTTTGATTTCTGAGTGCACTCGAGTTTTTCTTGCAGAATCAAAAGTAAAATCCATTGCCTTTGTGTCTTACTATAATGATTCTATTTGTGATTGGAGAGAGTGCAACTATTTTGTTAAGAATGCAGTCAAGGTTGAGTGCAGCACACTGTGACTCATTACACCACTGCAGCAATGAAGTATTCTCTTAGGCAAAAGGCAAATAATAGATTCAGCTATAGATTTTTTTCATATTTCATCTTTTTTAGATATCTTTATTTTCAGAGGGAATCATGTAATGCCTTTACGCTGATAAAAGTCAAAACAAAAATACTGGCAAGAAAACTTGTGGTGTTTGAAAGCACACACCAGTTTGCCAGCATCTGAATTTTTGTCAGGTGTCTCAATTTATTTCCTTTCTGCCTTTAGGATCTGTTTCAAGTCAAAGAGACAGGCCTTGGGTTGTGTAAATAAGTTCTGATTTGTAACTCAGTAGTTAGGATACATATGTGTTCAAATAAACATAACATCCAATTCAGAGTTCATAATTACACTGTGCTTAGCTTTCTAATTACAAAACTGCAGTCTCATTTACATGCAGCACAGTTAAGATGCATAGATGCAAGACTGCATCTCTTGCTCGAGACAAGAGGAGGCTGTCTTTGTGCTGAAGAAGCAACAAATTAAAACCAACTTTACAGTCTAAATGCCATATAATCTTTGCATCAGAAGGACAAAATATTGATAGAGAATACTTTGGGAAATATCTTAGGATATTTCTAGTTTAACAAGAACAAAAAAGTCCACACTTGGATGCCAAAAATATCCAGACAGAGTTATTGCTTTCACAGAGGTGTCAAGGAGACCAGACCAATGTGTGTTTCTTAAGTAAATGGAGAAATGTCATGATAAAAGCAGACATAGGAGCATACATTATTAGTCTTTGTTGCTATTTCCATACTTAATTAGAATACAAAGCAAGACAAATAACTTAAAGTTACACTGACTGTTACAGAAGTTTGTGAAAATGTCAGTATCAAAACTCATGTAGTTGTTTAACTGTGCTATGAACAATTATGTACTTGTGCCACTTTGTATCAGTGCTAAAACTTACGTACTGAAGAGCAATACACATTTATAGGTAAATGCTAGCAAAAAAGTGTTGGATACCTACTTTCAGAATTTTAAAAATGCCCATAGTTGATGTAACTGATGGATGGATGCAATTAATTTTTTTTTATGATGAACTTGTGAGCTTTTTTAGTGCTCTGCTGCTGCTGCTGCTTCATTCTTTCTCTCCACCTCTTCTGCATGTCGTGGAACACCCAAACTCAAATTCACCGTGAAAGAAATGGAAGTGTATACTTATGTCTATGTAACTGAACAGCTATAAAGGTTTTTAAGGGCCTCAACTCATATTTTTTGAATACTCAGATGATGGAGACATAAATAGCATACCAGAATGCAGCAAAAAGAAATGCCTATGGTTCCATAAATAGCAACCCCTCCACCTCCCCCTAAACCAAGGCCTTAACACCCCTGCCCCAAATCCCACACACTCTGCAATGCAGCCAGAAACCCACATCCCAGCTGCAGCAATTGGAATTCTTAGAAAGCTGTACAGAGCGGGGAGGGGGGTAGAGTGATATTTTTTGTTTTGAAGCACAGGACTTCAAATAAAAAGTTAGACATTCTACAGTTTTGTCCCTTTTACATGATTTTAAGTGTAGTGTTGTTTCCCAGTATTCCAAAGGAAAGCTATTCTAAGCAATACACTTTCCATGTAAAGTACTGCAGTAATGCTCTTGAGTACAGGTTCTGATTGAAGAGCGGTGAGCCTTGCCGTTAGTAGCCTATTTGCTAGCCTCTCTTCAGAGACAAACAGGGATTTTACATCTGTGCTCTTCTCTAAAAGCAGTTAGTGACATGTGAAAAGATTTGATTTGTAAATTTCTAAGGCAATAGACTTCATCTTTATAGCATACAGAGAAATGAAGCACACAGCAGTGAATGGCACAGCTGCCTCGAGAAGGACCACAATCTTTTCCAAGATCACCATTTATCAGACAGATGAAACAGGAGTATTTCGGTGAGAATTGTCTCAATAGCAAATACAGAATATATAGTACCTCCTCAAGCATGTGCAGTTATAATGAGTTTCCACCTGCCAACAAATTCTGAAGTTCTGCAGACTCCCTCACCCTCCTGCTACACCTTCCTTGTCACTTGTTAATACTTACCATTCAGTCTGCTCTAACTCTATAGAGCTGGAGGAATCCACTATATAAAGAATCAATCAATGATTACCGTTTTTTTTTTTTTAGTAAAAAATAATAATCACCCTTTGGTTTTAGTAGGAATCAATAATCATCAGTAATTACCCTTTGTCTTTACAATATGGACATTAAAAATGCACATATGTAAAGCTTTCAGTGTCATATGGGCATATGTGATATGAGGTATGATATAAAGGATACTTATAGCCATAACATGCACAAACTCGTGGTGATTTTTAGCTGTCTTTCTATACAAACAACAAATCCTGAGATAAAGAACCACTTGAAAAATTATTTATACGTAATAAACTTGTGTATTTGGATGATGGTAGCATGTTCTTAGTAGGACAGTACTTAGTATTATCAGCTGTGGAGTCATAAATGAAAGATATCCAAAAGCATTAGGATTTTCTTCAGTTAACTGCCCAGCAATAACTGTAGGCACTACTCACACAATTCTGAGGAGTTCAGGCTTTGGGGTGGGTGGAAACTCTAGTTTTAGAAATGGCAAAGGATTTCAATCTAAATTTCAGTCACTCAATTACTTTCATTCTATACTGAAGTCAGTTTCAGAAAACAGCAAAGGAAATAAAATTATAGACAGAGCAGTGTTAATAATTTAACTAACATTGAAAAAATGTACAAAATTTTTAACTGAGCTAGACAAAGAAGATAACATTTTCCTTTAATAAATCCCTCTTAGATATTGATTGCTCTTTCTCTTAGAAGAGTTTTGCGAGCTCTCTTAAAGGAACTGTCCTTTGAGCATAAAACCAGTAGAGACCAATTAAAAGACAGAACATTCTCCAGTAACTTATACTGGACAGCCAGAACTAAAATATTTTTAGTGCAGCTTAGGAAGTCAGAGCATTCTGGAAACTGCATACTCTGTTTGATCTTTGTACAGATAAATGGGTAGAAAACTCAGCAGAAATAGCATTTATTCAAAAAAATGCTTTTTATATCATGTAATAAAATATGCAAATAATTAAAGTCTTTCCCTATCCCATGTTTAAGTCATTTGAAACAATTCTCCATGTATTTCTTTAGGTTTTAAGTCAATTTTAATTAATGTTTCAATTCTCATGAAATCAAGAGAGATTTCTTTAAACTTCAATCAAATATTTGAAGATAAATTTCACAGAAATACAAATATTAAACTTGCATAAGTTACTGTTTCTTTCAAAGAAGTTTTAAGGACCCAAGTTACTCAGAATCTTTAAAATATGAATCTCAGATTATGATATTGCACATAGTCCAAAGTCTTTGCAGAGAGTCACCTGGTAAGGTGGTAAGAATCAGAAACATTTATTGTTTTAAGCATCCTCTGTAATATGTTTGGACAAAGATACAAAGTTTGGGTGGGTTTTTTTTAAGCCATTGTGAGGGTTTCTCAGTAACATATTTAAGACTGCTGTTGTTTACCAAGGTTCCAGAGTCTCTTTCTGTGCTTTTGAGGGTTCATTCAGTACAAACACCAGGCAGTGAATATCGTCTATAGTCTGTTGTACATTAGCCCATCTCTGGTTACTTTAAAATTTGAACAAGTTTCAGGAACTTATAGTTTGACCCTCACTGAAGAAATACAGCTAGACATTGGATGTTAATAATCCAATTCTTTCTGTAGCAGCACCAGCAAGAGAGTAAAATAGGTCACCTCTCTCTAGCACAAGGAACACTAGCAGTTCAATGCTTTTAGCAGCTAATTTGTCTACTCTACAGTTGCCCAGCTCTAAATCCAGACTCCAGAAAATAACATGGATAAATTCTTTTTCCTATTTCTAAAACTTGTTTCTTTCTACTGTGTTATTTCCTGATCTTTATTCTGTCCTTGTTAATCTTTATTCTGTCAACTGCAGTCTCAAAGTCTCCTGGGTCCCCCACTTCTTCCTCTGGAAACTTCAGACTCCTTTCAACCCTTTTTACTTACCTTCATATCTGCAGTCCTCTTCAATTCTGAACCTTTAACTTCTATCCGTGATATTTCTGCAGTTACTCTCCTCCATTCCACCCCATTTCTCAAGAGTCCAGCCAACTGCCAGAGCAAAAAAAAAAAAAGTTATATATATTTTTTTCCTACAGTGCTGAAAAGTCTTGAGCCATCTCTACACATCACAAAAGGTCCTCTTATCGCACCAAGTCTGTTGTGTCAGCAAATGCCATGAAATCTCAGCAAGCTTTATATCTCCATAAGGCACTGCTTCATGTCCTTTTCTGCTGTTCAGCTCTAAAACTAATGTTCCCAGACCAAGGTCACACTAGCTGTTCCTTTTTTAGGCTTATGTCATGTCCCTTACACACAGATCCTGCCCTATCGCCATGTTCATTTCCATCAGTTTTGTGGGGTTTTCTTCCCCCAGTGTGTCAGCAGGAATACAAGCTTCTAGTTCTAACCATGGGCCTTTCCTCTGCACCCCTCCTTCCACTCTAGGCAGTATGAAGCAGCTGTTGCACTCCAGAATGGCTTATTTCCAACCCTTTCAACTGTCCAAAGCTGCTGCAGTTGGTGCATGCTCAGTCAGTCTGAGAAGACAGTTCATTAAGAGTCTGGACATGCAGATACTGTGTGAGAACAGACAATATCCAGTCTGCTCAGGCCAAAAAAAAAAAAGTTGTGAAGGGCTTGCCTAAAATAACAACGTACCTTTCCAGAAATTAACAAAAACTCTTAGCCTTGTAATTTTGAAAATTTGGATAGGTTTCCATAGTGTCAGCAAAGACACAGTAATGCTAAAGGCCATCAAATTATGTCTCTGCAACAAAGTCTAAGTTTTTCAGAAAGCAAAAGCTCAAGCGAATGAAGGGAAAATAAAATCCAAACTCAAAAAACTGAAACCAGCACTATATTACTTCCTTAGGTTAAGTCTCAGAGACTTCTGCAACTACTTTGCTGAAATAATAAAATTAAATTAAACCAACCATTAAAGAGAATATATCTCTCCGTGTGTATACAAAAATCTAGAAAAGACATTCAGAATGGAAAAATACACATAGCTGCTTGGCAAAGTTATGAGCTAGTGTGAACTACATGTTACTAAAAAAAGTCTCAGAAAACCCTAATGATAGCCATGCTCACATCCCCACCTAAAATGTATCGACGATCAAGACAGCTGTCAAAAAAACCCTCTTTCTAATGGGGCTGTGTAAAGTAGTCTAGGTCTTCAGCTTTTGTAAAGTGGAAGCCTATTCTCATTCCCAAATGAGGTTTCTGGGGAAAAACTACCCCAACCCTGCACAGTCTCGTGTGTTTCCATGACAAGCAGCCTTTATTTGCGTTATCTTTCACAGGAAGCTTTCTGTAGCAGATTCATAACAACCCCCAGGGAAATGCATCAGTTATTCTGTCCTTAGAGAGTAGGTTTATGCCATATCATTGCTATCTTAAACAAGGCTGCTTATTGTCCTCAGGAGAACATTTCAGTTGCATTACCCGAGCAGCGGCTGCTTCCAAGTCTATTTTCATCCTCAGGAAGAGCTGATGACGATGCTTTCTTGATAAGAAATTCAGAAAAGTTTTCACAAACACTTAAATTCAGCCATATTAGATATTACTTGTCCTATGAAAGTATCTTTGAGAACTAAAGCATCTTAGGTTTATTTCTGGGTTCACAAAGGTTTGTGTTAGTGGAAGGAGAAGAAACTGGAAGTTGCTCACAAAGTACAAATTAAAAAACCCATCAACGTTGTGGGGTAAAACTGGGCATCTTAGAGCACTACAGCACTATTTTATCTGTTCCACATGCACTTAAGAAATCTTAAGAATAGCTTAAAAAAAAATTTAGTACCAGTCACTCCTGAGACTAAGGTAACTCAATAAACTAAGGTAACTGTGGGCAACCTGAGTATTTTTTACCTGAGAGGTATTAGACTGAGGAAGGAGGGAAATTGAATCTGTCCTTCATCCAAGCTGAACTGTGACTGAAACTGACAGTTTCACTACAACTTTTTTAAAGATCAACCTTAGTAAGAAGACAGGGATAAACTTCAGAAAAGACCAAACCCCCAAATATTCCAGTTTTAAAATGGTTTGAGATGTATTTAGGGGAAGATGAATCGCCCCTGCAAAGCATCATACACAGCATTGGAATAAAAATCCCTCTTTCCACTTTCATTACAAGGCAGAACAGAAAAGCAGATGGGAATGGCTCTGTAACCATAGCAACATTTGCCATTATTTTTTTTCAAAGAATTTCTGAGGCTCTACAATTTGGATTCTGTATTCTGAGGATAAAGTTTGTATCAAGGAAGAATGCAGAATAACTTTAGTTTGTTGCAGATCTTATGACAACTTCTTAAAAGATTTTTTTTTTATTGAACAGAAGTAGTTTTGAAAAGAGGCTGCATGTAAACAACAAGAAATATAATTGCTTATACAATGATGTTTTCTTAAGTAATTGTAAGACATCATACGTAGCTCTCAGGAGATGGTATTTGGGAATTATTATTATGCATGAAAACATACTAATTTGATTGGTCAACTGTAATAAATTTGTAATAATGACAGAAAGTGTGGAAAACCAATTATAATTTCCATATAGTATCATCTTAATCAGAAGGTGTTATTCTTCATAATAATAAATATAAATTTCTTAGCCACAACAAATACTGTCTAGAGATCCTTACACCCTGAAGCAGCATCTTGATAAAATCTTGCATTGAGTTTGCTTTTTCTTTATGTTCTTTCTTTAACATTTCTTGTTAGAGCTCTCAATTAGGAACGTTCTTCCAGGCTTAAGGTGGTCAAATTTATGTGACTTAGTACCTAATAAAGGTACAGCATTAGAATTTTATGTAAATGGTATACAGCTCCCTTGAGATAGCTATTCTTCAAGCAAAACTGAGCTACCAGTTTTTCTTTTGGATACATGATAAGTTGTCTATCCTTGAAGGGCTAATCTGTAGTATATGTAGCAAGATTTATTTGGATTTACATGAAGGTCATATTGGCAACAAGAGAACTAGAATTCCATATAATAACATATCTTAATGCATCACACCAAAAGAGGAAGTATCCTTTCAAATTGTTATGAGACTGTATCAGAAAAGAATACATGATAAAACTCTGAAAGTAGCTGATATAATTAATTTATCCTGGTAATTTTGAGTGAACTGAGTATCTGACTTCAAAGGAGCACAATCACATATGCTGCAGTCAGTCTCTAGCAAAGAAGTGTTCCATTTTGGGATCCTGAGCTGGGCAAAGCGGGCAGTGTAAGGATTGCCCATTGACTATATTAAGGCTTCAATTGCACCGGTAAAAGGAGGTTACTATCCCTTTTGATCTACTTCAGTGTGTTTCAATTCAGTCAAAAAAGTAACTATTTAAAAACTGTTCTGCCTGATTCTGTCCAAGATACACGAGATACTATTTGTATGAACTGCTTAATCAGCGGATTGCAAGTTCATCACGGGGAGAGCAGAGACAAATGGCTGTAAGTGATAACCTCTTACTTGCACAATTACCTCTGGAAGATACTCATCTACTGCTCTGCTCACTGTGAGCACCCACTGGAAACAGAACCAAGATCAAATGACGGTTTGGAGGAACCTCTATGGAAGATCAAGTCATCTGCCATTTCATCATACGAAAACCTCCTTTCATATTGCAATCTCATCCTCATGACAAGTAAAAGCAAGGGCACAGCAGCTACTTGAATTGAGTTATAAAGTAACAGATGTACTGACTGAAATCACCGGCCTGTTTGTGTGTGTGTTAACAACAGGATTTGGTTTCAGCAGGGAGGCAGTAACTCCAGAAACACTGCTGATGGCAAAACCAAATGGTTCTCCCTCACATGCCAGTAACTTGCTGTGATTCTGCCATCAAAGTTTGCCCCAAATTCCCACCTCTTCCTATGCTTTTCCTTACAGCATCATCTCTGCGCTGCTCTGTCAGGATGAAAAAGGAATACTTTGCTAATAGAACAGAATAGTTGTAATTCTGGAATATGCACAGAATTTTTTTCAAGACAGAATGCTGATGGCCACTGACTCAGCTCTGCTCACTTGCAGATCACTGAAAAGTTTCTGCAGTCATTTTTGCAACTGCAGCTGCTACATCCGCTCTCAGCCCACAAATTCTGTCAGCGGGATGTCCTTGAGGTGACAAGCAATCATTTCTTCAATTATGCAACAGTGGCAACTTCCTTCATCTGCACATCACAAATCAGCTCATTCGTATCAGATCCTCCTTTTCTAAGGTTTATGATTCTTAACCCATTCTGGTAGTTTCTGGTAATAATTTTCTCCCTTTCCCTACTCTACTGATTTTCCATAATGGTAAGCTCTCTTTGTCAAACTCTTAAGACAGCTTCTTGTGAGGTATGTTAGGAAAGGGATTTCCAAGGCTTTAATCAAGCAGATATAAACTCACAATTTATAATTTATTAATTTAAATTTATTAATATATTGCAGCTTCATGGAGTGTATCTACATTACAGTTTATTTATATTATATATGTAAGCAAATAGTAACATGCAGACAACTCTACAGTAGAGTTGTCTTGCTCTTCTAGCATTTAAAAACTTCAGTTTACCTTGCTGTTATGTAGGGCACCACGTATATATATCTCATCTCCAACTTCTTTCAAGATAAATCAAGGCTAAGTATAAAGGCATTTGCTCTGCCACTATGAAGAATTTCACTTAACATCTGAATAACTCAAACTTCAAAATCTTAACTTGGCTGAAAACAAAAATTAGTCCAAGACTTGCCTATTTATAAGCTTCTGGAAGTAATTGTTTTTGCTTGTAAAATATTTTAATATTACAAACTGTCAGATTTCATAAGAAATCCAAAGTACCCAACGCTCAGGTAAGACTTAAGCTAAAAAGCATCTTTCAAATACAATTTACAGGAATGTTACATGACTAAACTTATCTGAACCAAGTGATGTATATTTACCACTGAGAATTGAATAATCTAAGTGCCAAAACCTGCCAAGATACCAGTTCCGCTGCACAGGACAGATTTTCAGAATCATCCCCTCACTTTTTTTCAACAAGAACAATTTTCTACAAATCCCCCCCATGTACCTTCTTAAGTGATGTCTGTATAGCCTGTATGTTTTAAGTGCAGGACACTGCATTCCATAAGGTAATCATTTTGTTCTTGTTGTTTTAACTTTATCCCTCTCCTTAATTTAAAAGGAGAGTCACTAGATAAGGAAAAATGTCACTATTATTTGTGAAAGGTCTGGCATAAGTGTAAAACTAATAATCCCTAGAATACAATAGAGCTAACAGGAAGAGGGACATCAAAGGTGAAAAAAAATCCCAACCCCCCAAAACCCACCATGAATAACATTTAAGATATAAATTTATTACAGAATCAGAAAAAAAAATGACTGGAATATGACTTATTTGTTATATTTTATTATATGTCAGATGTCAGGTAGCGGGAAGTAACAAAGAAAGCACAGAGGACAAGGTAAGAGTGCCTTGTTTCCCTGCAGCAATGGTTCCTTAATTTTTAACACCAGTCATTATGCTCAATTTTAAATGTAAAAGTTGACACTTAAAAAAAATATTTCTATCCAATCACAATTGATTTAATAAACATTAATCAGATGCAGAAGATTCTGTTAAAATATTAAATTGTTAACTGAAATAATTGAAATAATGTAGAAGTGCCACCTACTGTCTTCAAACAACCTGTTCTAAAACTAGTGCTGGGCAGGGAATGAAGCCTACACACAGGACACAACAGAACCTCATGGACTATGAGGGGAACAATGCACCAGGCCGTTATGTTTCTATCTTGAATCTCTTTGGTTTTTATCTTTCTTTTTTGTGCATGACCCAAACAGAAATGACTCTATGATAGGTAGTCACAACAAGCTATTAGGTCTACTATGCTAATCATATGCAAATTAAACTGCAGTAAACCCTAAATAAGTCTCCACGTTAAAGTTGTTAAAACCTTCTGTGTCAATAACCTGCATAAAATGAATTATACAATTATACCTCAGCACAACTGTAATGACTACAAATTACAGCAGTAATTGTATTATACAGCAAAGTGATTTGATTCATTGCTTACAAGGCATAATTAATAAGCTGAAATAAGATTATCTCTGTTTTCCATCTTTAGAGTCTATTTTTTGTGAGAAGTAGTTTGTTGGGATTTTTTACCCAACATCTCATTGCTCTAACTGCCAGAAATATTTAATTTTTGGGTGAAAGTAATAAGCACCATCTTAAATTACTGAGGTAAGTCTGGTAGGGTCTGTAGAGAATCAGGAGACATCACTACTCCCAGGAGATGAAATACAGAGATGAACTGACAGAGAGCTCTTTATAGGTATCTGTTGATGAGCAAGGGCAGGGAACTGACTAAAGCAGATTACATTTGCATTTCTGTTAGGTGACAGTTCATTTTAATTTCATCGATTGTTGTTAAGTTAGGATAACAAAATAGTCTTTATTATTTCCCAGGGGAAAAAGAATTAGAAGGATAGGCCAGGCTAGGGTGACAACTCAGGGTCCCAGCTTCCCATCCCAAACAAGAAGCAATTAGGTTTGGCAGAAAAGCCACTTAAGCAGCCTCTCTCATAAGGGGACTGCAAAGACTGAGATAACAGAGAAATGAATGCTTGGTGGACTGGGCAAAGAGAAACATCTTTAAGGCAGCCAAAACTGCTTGGCCTAAAGTTCACAAGAATGGCATTCTATCTTAAGGCCATAAGTGAGGGCCTCTATCTAGTATCAAGTCATCTGTGCTGAGCTACAGAGTTGGCAGAACAGCACAGACAGTTTTTGTAAAAGACCGACATGTCAAATTTGGAAGCAGTATTACACAAGAAATTGTAAAAGAGAAAAAGGATAGAAGGAAAAATATGTAGTCCAGTAGCTCTGGACTACAAACACCTTGTTAAAAGTTCTTGATAATGATAGAATGAGTGGAAGTGATCATTAATAGAATACCCTAAATCCTTCAAATTATTGCCAATAGTTTTCTTAAAGCCTTCCTTACTCTGTTAAAATTTTTTTAAAATACCAAGAGTTGATCAACTAAGAAAGAAGGTAACATATACAGTACTTTCAGTTTGTGTCCTAGTATGTATCTATCTCTGTTCATTTCAATCAAAACCATACATTTCAGTTTTCTTGGGGCCCTGTTCTTGGTTTTGTTTTCGTTTGTTTCTTTAAATAAATGGTCTTGATTTTCTAAGCCTTCACTACTCTCCTCATTACAGAAGTTTTTCCAGTGATTTCCAGCTAGATCTTTCCCTTCTTAAGAGCAATATTAAATAACACAACTGCCATGGAATGCAGTTCTCCTCATCCTGCACTCAAATGAAGGAAATTTGTAAAATCTGGTATTTTTCTGGAAATATAAGGCTCATAGAAACAGAAGCTTTAAGAGTTATTTGGTTGCTATTTGCTCAATAGAAAAAAGCCTATTCATTTATTATTAGAACAATCTCCTTAATCAAAATGCTGATTCACCTTGCACTTTAGCATATGATTATAATGAAGATTATGAGAATCGGGAAAGAAGCCAGAATAACAATCAACTCTATTTTGAAATAATCAAACGAACACCTGACAGCTTTACAACTTTGTCCTTTGACATGATCTAGAAAAACAACTTTCAGGATGTTGGTCAGCAGAAGTAGCCATGTTAGTTTACCTTTATTTTTCTTTAATGTGTGCTCTCATAAAGTTAACAGTTTTAAAATGTTAATGTGAAGTTCCAATGAAAAGCTTGAATTTCTGAATGCTTGTATTTTTCCCTAACAATCCTTGCAGTTCTACTCAAACGGGGAGAATAATCTCTATGTCAAATATTTGACAGTCAATTTGAGCAAAAGTATTTAACTGTCAAGCCAGGAAGCATTTTTAATAATTGAAAGCACTTTATATTTATGCGAAATGCATACAAGAAACATATACACTTTTGAATACTTTTAATCCCAAGAATAAGTTCAATAAACTCTATAATTTTATAAGGATTCTTTCTTTTCCCCTTGTATAATTATCTTTAAAATGTATTACAGCTGTAGGTCATATTTCATATTTTTATGCAAATGAAAGGGTTTGATTGTTTATTATTTTTAAAATATAGACACTTCCTATGTAGAGATACGGCATCATCAATTATGATTTAATTGATCTTTCTGACAGAAGTTCCTTCTGCATGTAGAGTTTAGGAAAAAACTTAGTCTACTGAATTTTGATTACAGCTATGCAGTACCAGGAGACATGCCTATTCCCATAGCAGTTATTTTCTCATTTTAATAAAAAAATAGATAAAGAGGAACTATTATTTAGAATATTATTGCAGCTCTTCCCACTTACACCCCAAGAAACACAGGTTTTTTTCCTTCCATTCAGTAAGCCAAAAACATAACATGGAGTCACACATGCACAGAAATGGTGAGACTGGAACATTCTGATCAAAAAAAAAAAAAACCAAGGCTCAAGTATAAAATAATTATATTATTATAAAGTTAGCATTATATGGCACTATAGATAGCTAGACTAATTTTATTTAATAAATATCTGAAACCCACTTATCTTAGAGTGTATTTTAACATTTATACAGAAAGCACACCCTTCAGTTTTTATACTTGAAAGTTTCCACCAAGCATTTGATATCACTTTGTTCAAAGTTTTTAAATGATTTTGAAACACATAGAGCCACATGAACTTCCAAGCACCAAACACAAAAGACTGAAAATATGCAAATACTTTAATTATGAATATACTTGAGCACCTTGGTGATGTAGAAGACTGGGTCCCTTTTTATCTTTCAGTAAATCAGGCATGTAGACACTTTTAAAAAAGCTTGTAAGGTCAGAGAAATTTCAAATGCAATTCTTTTTATGTTTTATTAAAATTATTATTCAAGTTATCAACTATGCAAGAGTCAGGGAAATGGAATGTGTTCTCCACATGAAAACTACATCACAAATGTCTCTAAGTATATACATTTCCCTTATTCCTAAATGAGGAAAGTCAGTCTACCTGATGTGCTCAATCCTAAGTCTATTTTTATAAAGACAACAGTAAATGCTTAGCCATGCCATGGTAGTGAATAGAGTGGTTACTCCACAAAGCACAAAAATATATTTCCATTCACTGTGCAGTGCTTCCTACACAATGGGCTGATTTTAAAAAAGAGTATAATGAAAATTTAAATAGGAACCACAGAAAAATCTTGTGGACTCTTTATCCAGAACTCTCCTATTTAAAAGCAGCATCATCATTTTCTAAATTTTGTTCACTGTTTTTTGAAGAACTAAATTCAAATATATGGCCTGAACTGAGTGCACTTTTTCCCCCTAAATTAATCTAATGTTCTAATACATATAAATTTTGACAGCAATATAAGAAACCAAACAAACTAACAAAAAAACCAAACCGTAAACCTAAAGCCCTGACTTGAATTGCCCCTTGTCTCAGCAGCTCTGCTTACTTGTAATTGGCACAGGAATGGTTCTCCCCCATTAGAGTTTCTCCTTTTGTAAAACAGAAATGAGAATCTTTATGAACATAATTCAAATAATTGACTGCCTGCATCTATTTTTGTTGATATATGTCAACACTGCAAAACTAACAGGGCTGTTAGTTAGCTAAAGCAATTCTATAGCACCAAAAAAGGCCATCCAAAGCAGTACAGTACATGAAATACTTCCTTTTATGCTTGCTACAAAAAAAAAAAAAGTATTTTCTTCTATTTCAAAACAATGCAGTACCTACAATACTAAAAAGAAAATATACCTCCAAGTAACATAGACTTTAGGCACTGTGATATACAACTGTATATGTCAGCTTCCAATTTTAGAGTGATGAAAAATTGAAGTTCATTGAATTACACCATACACACTTCTCAGCTGAAATTCAATTAAAGAATCCATGAACTAGTATTTTTTCAAAGTTGCCAAAAAAGAAATGCAATCGACAGGGTGGGGAAGTATTGAAATAATGAAAGATGTTTAACAGTTCTGAACCATAGTACTGGATCCCAGTAATTCTGGCAGCCTGTTTTTTTGGTGTGTACTAGCATATGTTCCAAAGTGTAACACAAATATATTTCAGTATGAAAACCTTAATATTCCTTTACTTTTTGGAGTGAAGTCAGCAAGAATTCAGATGTATTCATCAACCCAAAGATATGCTCTCTGTCTTTGGTGTTAACACCCAGCGATGGATGGATGTGCTTCTTGCTTTCCAGGTTTTGCATTGAATCCTAGAAGCCTTAGATAACGATAGCTTATTCTAACACATTTCATTTGCAACGCTTAAACCCACAATGTTTTTTTCTTTGACAGGAAGGGTTATTTCTAAATTTCAGTTAAGGCTCACTTGCTCTGATATTTCGGGGACACTTAGCTGCTACATGTGAAAAACAAAGAATGACTAAAATCAAAACACAGTTCAGTCATGACAACTATACATCCCTGTCTAGAGGCAGACAAGTAGGTCCATATTTTCTGCTTTCTTCTGCGTGAACACACTATCCCTTGAGCATGAATTGGACCCCCCAAAACTAATGTACTTCCTAAGGCATTATCCCACCTTTCTGATATGCTTCTGACTCTTTCAGATCAGACATCTGTACAAGTGAGTCTCAGAATAATAAACCCCTTCGTCAAGATGAAGCTCCTGCACAAGTTTGAATCATTACTTTCTCAGCCATGCCAGGAAATCAACATGAAGAACAAGGTAGAATAGCACATCAGTAAAAAATCTGCATCTCTACCTAACTTCACTGATGACAGCATCTGCTAAGATACTGTTACTCTCCTGCCAAGATGCCATGAAGGAATTTCCCAGTGAGCAATGACAGAATGGCTAACCTTTTTCTGTCAGGCTCCGAATTACGCCAATGCCTTTTGCTGCCCAGGCTATTGGACTGTGCCTGCTTCTGGGGCACCTCAAAACAGCACTCATCCAACCTGCCAACACCACACGCTCTTCTCCATTCTTCTGCACCAGGCTAACAGTGGTGACAACACCTCACATCTTCCAAAGCAATCAATGTGTTGAAGATACGTGGCTGGTGATGACTATTTCTGCCTTTTGCCAGCTTTTTTCCTCCTTCATTTTCTTCACTGTTTTAACAACAATTGAACAGACCGAAAAAAATAAATACAAAAATTTATTACTCTAGCACTAAACACTGACCATCTGATTAGACAAAACCAATTCAGTTGAATTTAAATTTCCCTGGGAATCCAAAGCACAAATGTACGGAAAAACATGGTGATATATTCTTTATTTTTACTTGTTTGTGAAAAAAAAGCCATAACTTTATCAAACATTATAAACACTTTCACTGCTGACAACGCTCTTCAAATATCAACTACTGTAATTTTCCACACATTTGCATAACACTGCCTGATTAAGCAGTCAGAATTTTCTTTGCTGCTTGCTGCAGAAATCAAAAATAAAACCACAGCAATTGCAGTGGTTTGCCCTCATAAGATGTTGACAGCAGAGAAATTTAGAAATTCAAATAAAACTATATATCTAGTTTCTTATTCAACCCGAATTTGTATTAATGGACAGGTATAAAGATTGACAAAATTTAATGTGTTTTCTCCTTATAGGCAGAATATTTGTAGATTTCACAGGTATGCTTTTCTTAAGAATACTACAAATGCCTTCATTCCCATGGTTGGTTTTTTTTAAAAAAAAAAAAACAAACAACAAAAAATCAAATCTCTACCCAGATTTGCTACAACAGTAAATAATATGTACATACATGAAATAAAAATAAGAATTTCTGAAATGACAAAAAAAAAATAATCAGCACACCTAAACCCTACACCTTCAACTTTCCACCACTATATTATAAACAAGGAAAACCAATATATAAGAAATTTGTTACTAGTTTTAATACTAATATTAATAAATGGCACCTATAGAATATTGATAAGTATATAAGCTGTGTCTATACAGCATCTCCAAGTTATAGAAGTCTTAAGTGTTTTAGCATATCTTGTGATGCTGTATAACTAAGAAGAATCCTTCATAATTCTTTTTATTTGTTTCTTAGATGCTACATAAAATTAAATGAATGGCAATGGAAGGTAAAGTTCGACATAGTATTTCCTCTCCTCTGAAACATGATTGCCTATTGAGATATTTCTGAATGTCACTCAAAAACCTTAGCAGTATGATTATCTGGGGGCAAGCGTGAGCTCCCTGTATGGTTTGACAAACTTTAATCCCAGTTAGTATCATGTAATTTAATAAAAAAGTACTTAGAACAACAAATAAGATGAAGTCAAACTAACTCACAATTCTCTTCTACAAACGACTAGATCATACATTAGCTTTAACACTCAGCTCAAGATACTCTGCTGTTAATAGATCTGTGTTTGAGGCACGATAACAACTCCTGTGGGCTCACACTCAGGCTTTCCAATTAAAACCATCTCTTCTCCCCCTTGTGACAAGTGAAATATCTAAGAACTAGGAAACCACAACAAAACCAGAAGAACATCTTTTGCCAGCCTATTCCTGGTGAATTTCAAACATGTCTCTCTACATTTATCTGTCATCAGCTGCCTTAGGTGTCCTATTTAGCAAATCTCTATTTTGCATTCTTGAATCTCTGGTTTATTCAGGGTCATAACTCTTACTAGTTGGCTGTCTGACATAATTATGTCCTAGTATCTGTTTAATTTGCATGTGAAACTCTATGTTCACAGCATGTAACATCTTGTCTTAAGTACTATTTAAAGGTTGCTCAGAGATTCAGACTATTAGAAAAAATGGATTCATTAACAGAATACTCATACTATGTTGGTAACTGTGAGGCAATAACAGGGTACTGTTTATCATCATGAAATAATTTGAAATAATTTGAAAAAAATCATTAGTGAAAAGGATAGTGCAGTTCTGAGTTAAATAATTTTTTGTCTTATAATATCATTCTATTCTATTCAAAATTTTAAAGCGTGCAGAATATGGAACTATACTACTTTTATACTGTGAAAACAGAGATTTAAAGAATGATTCATTGTCCTATCTGCCTAAAGCCAGACAACTTTTGTTAACACCTTTCAACCTTCCTTTCTCCTCCAAAATACTGGTAATGAAAAAAGTCTTCCCTCTCCTCCCTTCTATCACATAGTACTGGAAAGAAAAACACAAGAAGAGGGCCTATCTCTACTATAGCAATTTTACCATGTATATCTGTGATATTCAGTAAAACAGAGCACAAGTTTTTTTAATTAAAAAAAAAAGGACAATGTTCCCATACTGTAAGACAATGTCAATGGTAATAGCTATATTTTATTCTGGACTACACTGATAACTCCCATGCTAATTTCACAGAAGTCAGAGTTCCATCTGAAGCCAGGCCTGCATTGCACATTCCTCCGTATCACTTCCAAGCATTTCAGCCCTTGTGAACAGTACTTTCTGGAATTTCATTATAATAGATTACGCATGTTTTATATATTGCCTCAGAGAACTGCATATTTTAATACTCACACATCTCATCGAGAAATACTAGCTCTGCCAGTTTTACTTTATCTACCCTTCATAGATAATTTGCCTTCTGAACAGAACTCAAAAGAGATTTTTAGTGATTTTAATACAGGAAGAAATCCAGCAGCTGGAGCCAAATGTTAAAAAATTTGAAGTCCTATTAATTTTTTATCACATGTCCAAAAGGACACCGCTCTGTGTAAATTATACAGGCATACTCAAATGAGTTTAGGAAAGAAGCTTCAGACATTGTTCTTGGAATAATTTTAAGTAATAATAATGGCCATGAAAAGACAGTGAGACAAAAATCTATTTTGATCAACTAACCAACTACACCAGCGTATCAAATACATGCATTTTCATTTCTCTAAGAACAGGTTCAATGAAGCATTAAAGAACATATTACCACAGAGACAGCTGTATTCTAGCATACCAAATCAGGAGACATACAGGTTACTTTCCTGATTTATGCATCCCATAGCATCTTCCTGCCAAGGCTCAAGCCCATGACAGAGTGAGCAGACTAATTCTAAAGACATATGCTATACTTCATCTTTTCCCAAAATCTCAAGCCATTGTGATTGTGGTAGAATCTGACACAGAAACTAAAAGATTTATAGCTCTAAGCCTTGCACAGCTTGCAAAGATGACCAAAGCAACACTCATTTCATATGCTTACTAATTGCATCATAAAAGCCCAGTCAGTCTGCTTATAGTGATTAAACCTCACGAAAGTTAAATGGCAAAAAACATACAAAAAGAAAATACGTGGCACAAGTCATCACTCACAAAGAACATGGCTCAATCCACCTAAGATTTACACGGATCTTAAAGGCAGGGACAGTGACCTCCACTGGTAGACGTGTGAAAAAATTATTTATGCTCTTATTACCAATCACTAGATTATTACTGCTTATTAAATTAACAGGAGTAGATCATTATGAGTGGTGGGACAGGACAAGTTAGAGGAATTCAAAATAGAAAATAAGACTACTTCCTTGGAATGAGCTAGGTTCTGGCAGTGTCTTGCTTAGAGCATATTGTCATTATGTACCTTGAAGTCAGAGACACTTTGAGGAAAGGGAGCAATTCCTATTTCTACTAAGCTACCTATTAAAGGAAAGATAGGAATAATTACATTAAGCCTGCCGTGATGCAGAACAATAGAACAAATGATGCATTATAAATACCTTTCAACCTAAATAACATTAAGAACGAAAAACTCTTTTGTATTTCTCTATGTAAATAGGATCATTTATAATGATGAATGAGAAACTGTATTTGCATCCCAATTTAACTTTTTTTAAAAATAAAACTGAAATCACATTTTTTCCACTGATATTGAACTATCGTTCAAAGTAGGCACTCTTTATCGAGTCAAGGAAAGCCATAAGATTAATTTTATTCACTGCAACTAAAATAAACAAGTTATACCATTCATGGGCACATAAAACTTTATCCTCTGTTTTTATCCACTTATATACACAGTTACCAAAAGAAAAAAATTAGCACAGGTCCTTGGAGCCTGCCTCTGGAGTGGGAGTGGGAGTACCCACTCAAGATTTAGGCCCCCTCATGACCAGAGACTGACAGAACTGGAGCGAGTTCAGTGGAGGGCCACTTCAGGGCCACTGAAGCACAGGAGGCAAGAAGAGAGGCTGGAAGGCTTGGGTAAGTTCTGCCCAGAGAAAAGACCTGGTGAAGGAAGCAGTGAAGGACATTGACCAGTGTCAGCCTTCCACTGGTGAATGGCGGTTGCGGAAAAGACACAGTCTTTTCTCAGAGGTGAGAAGAGATAATAGGTGAAGAGCCAGTGGACAGAAACTGCAGCAATGAGCATTTTTACTGATTATGAGAAAATAATTGGCAACAAGTCAATTGACAACACTTAGTTCAAGAGGTCATGGAATCTCCATTTTTGGAGATACTTGAAACTTGACTGGAAACAGCCCTGAGGAATCTGGCTTACCTTTGATGGTAACCCTGCCTTGAGCAGAGGGGTTCACTAGGCTATTTTCAGAAGTCCCTTGCATTCTGAAGTATTCCATGATTGTCCTCATTGCATGCTATGTCCTTAAGTAATTTCTGAGGACTGAAGGACTTTCAAAATGTATTTAATGCATAGGTCAATGGGATCTCATTTCTAAAGGTATCTGAAAATAACCTTCTATGAAAAAACAAACAAACAAACCAAAAAATTAAATGTGATGATCAATAGCAAATTAGACCCTCTTTCAGTTAGTTCCCTGTGATATTTTACTACGGGACTTATTTTTTTTTTTTAAATCTAAATATGAAACGGAATTGACAAATTAACTGTTGCCTGTTCAGGCTGCATACAGGTATCATAGCTAAAAGTAACTGGTTTTATAAAACACTTTAATTCAAAGTTTATTACAAGACAAGCAAATAGTACAAAAATACAATTGGGTTCTGGGAGTTTAAAAATTTTAAACAAAAGAGAAAGCTGTGCAGTATGCCACACATTGCATGATAAATGCCACCAGGAAGAGAAATAGAATACTGGTCCAAAATACCACTCTTTTTATGACCATACTGTTCTCTCTGGTACTTTTGTTCAGAAGAGCTTTGCAACCTCCCACTCACACATCTAACAGAAACTTCTCACCACCAGCACATACCCGCATAGAAGGATTTTATTAGAAAAATCTTCAACCAAAGCAGCATATAGCAGACTGCAGCTTCTGAGTACAAAGAACAATAAAGAAGAAGTCATCAGGTGTACTGACAGTTTACTGACTTAAATACCAGTTATTTTTAATAAATGTACTGCATGTATTCCTTCTTTAGGGAGTTGCTTCTAGCAACACCTCTATCTCCTAAAATCCAGGCTATGAAAACCCTTTTAGAATCCTATCCAGTCACCTCAGGGCAAAACCAAATTCAGTATGACATCTCATGTAACAGGAATGTCAATTATAATGCAACAAAAAACTCAACCAGTCTTTCAATACTCTGTCATGTTGTGTTATGTGTCTTCAAACGTGACTCTCACAAATGCAAAGATAACATTGAGCAACCAATGATAAACTGAAACACTTTGTATGTAAAAGCAATAAGCTGCATGTTATACTAAGCGTACTGTAGACAGTGCAATGGAATGCTCCTAAAGGCTGATATATTTAACTACTCATCATTATAACAGTTATCTTACCCACACAGATATGGGCCCTTAAGACACTTTTTTTTTAAAAAAAATCTTCCAAAAGTAGGTGAACTCTATTCTATGCACAGTTGTCTTAATCAGGTTAGAGAATTTCGTGTTACTCCCTCAGCCTGCCATTTTCTTCGCTTGCAGTCAAATGACATTGAAAAAGGGACTGGAATACTTTCTTAAGTTTGAAAGTGTTTGAAACTCTTATTTCCACCATAATCCTTGCAAATAAGTACCAGCTTTAGTGAGGACAAGCAATAGTGAGGGCTACTGCCTTTTCTGAAGTATGTCCTTTTCTGTGCATAAGAAGTAATGATCATTAAGCAGTAATCATTAAAACCAGAAACACAACCTATATAACACTATTCTTTCTGAAATTTCTGAAAAATGTTGAAGAACCTCAAAATTATAGACAGAAACAGTCACTGTATTTTTTTCCCAACTTATAGTTCCCCCACTAGCTCTAATAGGGGGGTAATAGGGGTAATAGCCCTGGAAAACAAAACTTAAAAAAAATTTAAGATGTACAAAGATAAATCACAAGAACACTGTGCATGGAAGCTTGTGATTTAGTGGAATTAAAAAAAAAAGTCTTTGAACGTAGCTGTAACAATCTCTTAAGACAACAACTGAGAGGAGAGAAATATCACCAGCTGTCTTGACGTTAGGTGATTTTGTTTTGTAAAATCAAGGAACTATGTTGAAGGTGAGAAGATGAAATCTATGAGAAGATGAAATCTTCTCATAGATAGTTGGGATATTTACTCCATATTTCTGGAAATGGTACCTTATACTTATTTTGTAAAAAGAACTTGACCTGAGGATGTGCTTAGAACAAAATAACATAATTTTGACTTTGCAATTTACCAGATGTTCAGCTACTGTCAGCTTGCACTGTACAAAAAGTCCTACCTGGAAAATTAGAGTATTCTGTTAATTTCTATACCTTTCATCTTGATTTGTCCTAGGTGTTAGATGTTCCAGTTTTCTATGGATCTTCTATACAAGATAGCACCAAAACATTAATTCCATGTTTTTAAACTCCCCACAAGGTTTAGTTGCTAGTGAGGCCCATTTCGTTGCTTCATTGTCTTATCCTGAACTGTTTATTCTTGATTTTCATTATTTGTCTGGAACATTTTACAATATTTTTTTTTTCATGCGGACAAGTAAGAAATACAGGTTGTAGAACCATTCCAGTAGAACATGTTAGACATAACAAATATTAATGGGATCAAATACCTCTTGGAAAAGATGACAGAAATAGATTAGAAAAAGATAGAAGTCTTTGTGCTTCAGAGCTTAAAAAGTCTGCAGGGATTAGGGAGAAGTTTACCACTGCTGAGTTTGGACACATTCTCTTATCCAATCTCAAGCTCCATTGACAAAGCAATTCACTAAATGACCACATGTCAAATATAAACAGTCCTACCATGAAGTACAGTAAGAAACATTTCCATTGGCAGCAGTGAAATTATTTAGATGACAAAACCCCCACCTAGTTCTTCTTTAAAGAAAAATTGCAATTATTTCTGGCCTTTTAATCTGTCCTTGAAATGATACAAGATGAGCATATTCGGAAATAGAGAGATGTAAGTATAATATAATATCATGTAGGAAGAAGAACAAACTAGAAGTCCCAAACATTTCTTCTTTAGTTATAAATTTTATCTTTAAAGGTATGTCTAGAGTGTCTGAATGAAAAATGTAATTATAGTTCAGAACTAGCAGCATTTTCTTTAGCTACTGAAAGTAACAAAAGGATCCAGTGATAAAGCGTACCATGAAAAAGAAATACTATGAATAGTATGTGCTTCATTTTTAAAACAGTTTCAACATATTTAAGTTTCTATACCTGTATCTAACAAACACATGGAGTCATACCCTAAGAATATCCTTGGTTGGAGTGCTTTCATTAAAGAAGCTATTTAACTGCCTTTTTCTCTCTTGTACTATTATAGCAAAGTGAGTAGGAAAATCTTTATTTCTGATTTTTGTTTTCGTTACCTTTTGGTTGCATCAGCAAAACTATTGCTTAAAGGCTTTTCCTGTCAGCTTTATCAGACAAGTTTAAAACATCATTTTTGTAATAGTCACTGAACTTAAGTCTGCAACAGTGTTTCTTCTCACTCCCTCTGCCCTGTAAAGAGCTTCTGTGACTATTTAATGGAATCATTAGTTCAAAAGGTAGAATAATTACTTAGACTCATTCTTATCTTGAATGCCTGTCAGCTGTCCTGAACACATTCAGCTTAGAAAAAAATAGAATAATCTAGATTTTTCCCATCCTGTGAGTAGGATAAAATTGAGTGGTTTTCAATTACATTATGAAATACAGGTTCTTTAACTCTATTGTACTGAAGCCATAATGTGCATAGAAGAACGTACTTCAGAAGAATCCTTTGGCTTGCACAAGATAATTTAACATCTGAAATGACTTAGGTTAAAGAGCTTGTGTCTAATAATAAAATAAACCAAATGTCATCCATATCTTTAAAAGTTACCTCCCCTTCCTTAAGGAAAATATTCTAATAAGAATCATCTTTTTAAAAAAATAAAGTTCCTTACAGCATTATTTTAATTATTAATTCAAATAAAATATTTTTATTATAAATCTCCTAATAACCTATTCTTCTATGCAAGTGCTGAAAGTATATTTTGCACTATGTTCTCAGAAACTGGTGGTTAGTGTTATAAATTGTGTTTATTTTATAAATACTGTCGGTTTCTACTGAAGTTGAAACATTACATAACTTTTTGGGTGACAGCAGTAAAGTTGCATTCAGTCACGTGAACTGAGATGACCAATTTAGATTAAATTCATATTTCTGTAAGCCTTCCACTACTTGTAGATAAGACAAATCCTTGACTCCTCCAATACCCCAAACTTCCAAATCTGTACTCATAGAAATTCTTGAATGTTAAGGAAAACCTGACTTGAATTTTGGATTTAGTTCGACAGAAAGAAAAGAAATTCAGTAGCATACTGAAGAGCAGCTGTGAAATCACTTTCCTTCCCTGCCCAATTTATTTCAGTTTAAGTAAAATGGGTCCTGTGGATATGTGTGTATATATATGTATATATTACTCTCCATCACCAGTATTTAAGAACTGCCTCCACTTCAGCATATAGTTCCCATTACCATCATCCCTATGACATTTTAAACAATAGAGTAAAACATTATTTCTGCCAAGGAAAGGGAAGAGAAGAGATACTGCTTGGAAGAGAAAGGATACTGCAAGTCCTGAGTGACAATGAATTGTACAGAAAAACTTGCCCTGTGCCCTTACCATAAAGCGATCATCATATTTTTGTGAAAGTGTAAGTTAGGTTAGTCTGTATTTATTCAAGGAGACTAAAGTAGGATTTATTGAAAAAGTAAGACAAAGTAGAATATATTCTGCCTAACTAAATGGTGTTACTGGATATTATTAGTTACAATCCTGTTAGTTATATAACAATCTTATACATTTGCAGCACAAACATTTTCATGTCCTTACAGTATCACACTTCAAGCATCCCCAGATTTAAGTGCTCAGCCTCCCCACTTCATTAAGTCCCTAAAACATAGTTTGAACTATAAGAAAGTGCTTTCATATAACTTCCTAATGGTAATCTACTCTGTTCACACTTGCTTTTTTAAGCTTTAAATTCTAGAAGGCACATTTTACACTGTAGCCTCCATCCCATATATGATTTGACATGAATTTCCTTTTCTATTTAGAGTGGAACGGATAACTTTTTTCTCACTCTCGTTGGATTTTTCAGCTGCAACACTGTACAGAGATTATAGGGGAGCTGGGGGAAAGAAAGCTTTTCCCCGATTAGGTTCTTAATGGAGTATCACATGACTTATACACACCTTTCTTCTAATAATTTTATTAGATTATCTTCTCACGTGATTCTGCATCACCTATGCTTGCCATCTGACTTACAAAACTTTGACCTTATCTGTCTTCTGACAAGCAATTCACCTAAATGAACTCCTGTACATGAACCTGGTAAGGTATTCTAAGACATCAAAATTCCTTCAGTTTTACACTCCAGTCATCTGTATTTCTTCAATTCAGTTTGCTCTTGCTAATACCCCTTTTCAGTAATTGTCTAGGTCATTTGCCTGAGGCAAAAGCATCATTACAGCACAGACTTGGGAGGTATCCCACACCCATCTTGCTTGAAAATGACTGCTTCAACTTTAATTTGAAATTAAAGCTTCATTAAGCTTCTGCTGTAAACACTGTGTGTATCATGAACTTTAAGATACTTAGACACTTTGAGACGTTATCAATAAACCAGATATTTCTATTGGCTTATTGGTAGTCCTATTGTATTAGTCAAAACCAGACAAGGGAAAATACGTTTGAAAGCTATTCTGGCACTTACCTCAGATCCTCTTTATTGGTTTATAGGCTGACATTAACCTCAGCTCACGCATAACCAGTCTGCTGCTTTTTCGCTAGATTTAATTTGTAGCCCTAGTTCGTCTTTAGAATGCTTTGATGCCCTTTATGCTCAAGTCTTAAAACTTGCATGCTCAATTTTCATGGTGTAATTATTCTGAAAGCCTTCCTTGATAGCTTTATATGACAATTGTGTAAAAACCTGTAAACTCTGCTTTAGAAACTTCTTTTCAGATTATTTCAATCAGTATTTTTTGTAGACTGCTCCTACCAGAAGCAGAGACTGTATTGTGTTTCAGAAAGTATGAATTTTACTTTCTGTTCTAATGTGTTTGCAATGCTCTGTACCTCTGGTACAGCCAGTCTTCCTTAAGCTATAACTAATATCAGGATCTCTCCTGAGGTCAGTAGCGGGTATGGATGGTATTGGTCAGAAAAATTATGAGAGAAGTTATGACTGGTTGCACTTTGGTCAATTATTTTAACCAGGTTCGTTGGTATATGGACATTTCCTTTTATTCATTAAATGTTTCTGACATTTAAAAAATCCTTATTCAACACGAAACATCAAAGTATAAAAAGAATATAAAAGTACTTCTGGTCATCCAAGGCATCTTTTGTCTGACCCTAAATAAACTGTCAGACCAATTAGATGTTTTTTCTTATACTGCAACGTTACCTGCATTAGCTAGGTAAATTATATTTTATCTAGGAAACAATAATAAAAAACTGTCACAAAGCTACTTACTATTCCCATTGGTGAACAACACAGAGAAAATATTTAAAGAGAGTCCTTCAAGTTTTCTTTTGCTATTTTGCTAATGACTTAATAACTTGGAAAAAGAATTTTTTTTTAGTTTTTAAAGAAGAGTATATTTAAAAAGACTGAAAAAGTTTTCCTAATGAAAAACTCTTTCCCTCTTTCAATCTGATGCATGCAATTAAACAACCTTGCAAACAAGACAATAGCTGTCTTTCTTTTCTTATTGCTGTTCTAGGCATGCCTCCAATATATCCATTCACTCACTCGTAACAAAAAATGTGAACAAAGAATAGATTGTTTCTAATTACCAGTTACAACATTTCAAGGTATAAGCATAATAGTTACGTTTAGTTATTATGTTTGATGATGTGCGGACAAGTACGCTCCAACAAGAGCAGGGGCATGCTGATCCCAGCCCGAGTTACCAGAATTAAGACAATACTCACTCAATTCCAGCAGTTTTGAGAGATGCCGCGGTTCTGCTTTACACAGCCTTCTCTGACACTGTGTCCTCCAGCATTTAGCCCAACATGTGGCCACATGAGAAGTTGTTGCCCACTCAGAATAAACTTGTCCTAATGATGAAAAATTTACTACTTATTATGGCTTCCAAGTGCATGAGGCTGTCAGAAGGGCACAAGTGGAAAGACAGGCCCAGCTTCACTGAAGATGGAGCGAAGCATCCGTGGTGTTACTGACAGGAAACAGCTCCTGGTTTGGAAAGTGCTGCCCATGTCTCACAGTAAACGTTAAATGAACATGACTGAAATCCGAACATATCTTGGTGATAACTAAATTCACAGGAAAGCATCTAATTTTTGCTTGATTTCTATATTTGAACCTTTCGCCCGCTGTAACCACAGACCGAATTATCTGACACCGATCCCCCCTACAACCTCCTTCACGTACCTGAGGGAAGGCGGGGGGGGGAGGGGGGGGCGCACTCGCCCCCCCTCACTCACTGCCGCCATCTCGAGGCAGCCCCGTGCCGCCTGTCAGCGGGTCTGCACTGCGCATGCGCGGCGCGGGAAGCCTCTGGAACGGCGCGAGGCGTGGTCGCGTGCCTGTGGAGAGCCGGAGCCGCCCGGAGGGTGGGCGGCGCTGAGGCTTTGCCCTCGAAGGCCACTGTATTTGTAGGTTTATTGCTAAGCCGCTTTTATTTGAAATGCACCGGTAAGGAAAGCGGCCTCCCGCCCTGCTAATTCTTAGCGATTTTGGTGGGTTAGTTAGAGTGCTGGAGGGGGGGGGCGTTGTCCTCTGCCGGCCTCACAGTGTCTGTGAGGAGAGCTCAAGTACCCAGTAGTATTGGTTTTCAGAGATACTTTCAAGTGTTTGCACGTATCTTGAGAGCTGTAAATTGTATGTGAATATCTTGTCCGGATGTTGGAGAAAGTGTTTCTTTTGCAAGGTAAATAACTGCAGTGCGGGTGTGGGTTGTTTGGGGTTTGTTAATTGCAGGGCTGGAGTAGGTGAGATGGTGTGGTCTGCTGGGCGTACCATGCTGACCAAGGCATTTCGTCTTGTGGCTCAAAGGGGCAGGGTGGTGTTTAAGGGAGAGAACAGGCACTTTCCAGGTCCTTTCTGGTTTAAGAAGTTCTGGGAGGAATGGGTTAAAAAAACCTGCTTTGTTTCCTGTCTGTGTGGTGAAGTCAGCTGAGAAAAAGGTACAATACCTACAATTTTGCATTATTTTAAGATGTGGTTTTTTTGTTTTTTTTTTTTGGTTTTTTTTTTGTAGCAGATTTTTGTTCCCTCTAATTTTGTTCAGGATGTTTCATCACCTCCAAAGCGTGCTGTCCTCTCTACCTTTCTATATTGTCAGTTTAGTACTTTCCTCAGAGCAATATACACTTTTGCTACCTTAATGAGAAACATCTAAAAGTGAGGCTTTTTTCACAGGATGTGAGGTAATTCTCTGGTTTCCAGCTTTTCCCAAGCATAAGTAATGCCAGTTTTCCTTTCCTGAAACTTCAAGCCAACAAAGCGTGTAGCTGCCCTTCTGAATTCTGTGCATGACAAACTTTCTAGGAGAGCTGCCTCTTACAGGGACAGTCGCTCCCATGACTATCAGCATCAATGCTAATCCTGAGGAAGTGCTCGTTCAGTACTATTTTTGAGACTAAGTTTATAATTCATTCTTATGTTTTGTTAGGTTAGAGTTTGAGAGAGGTAAACTCTTAGCTCCAGACCCTAATATGTCTCATTTTAAGACATTATAGTTTTCACTGTGTTAATTGTAAATCTTGATGTGTTGAAATAGCACTTAAATAAAATGTTGGGACTAGAAAGGTGTTCCTTGGTCTTGTGGTATTGGAAGGTATTGACTCTATTTGCAGAAATATCTTGTCTTTTATCATGGCAAATACCAGTAAAGCATCTTTGTGTCCCCCAGTTGAGGAGGTGTTGAGTATTGCACTTGCTATTGTCGTATCTCATTAAGTAAGATTGCAGTGAAGAAACTCTCTAGTTTTTCAAATATTATTTGTGAAGCATTTTTGTTCACCTTTTAAAATTGAATGTTATTTAAGTCACTATTTTTCCTTGAAGCATGATAGCGCACACATGTATGTGTACAAACACACAAAATTCAAAGCCCACTTTTAGCAGGTACTATTTATGTTTTAACAAATCCCATCCAGCTGCATAGATGGTAAAAAGAGGCTGCTGACTGCTTGTGAGTTGTTACCATCTGTAGAAGAAAGCATGCTCGTCTTAGACCTTTAAAAAAAAAACAGTCAGAAGTAAGCCACAGAAATGTGTGGCTAGGAACAGAACATTAGAGCTGCAGCAGTTATTGACTAGAAATTGTTCAGGCTGTAGCTCTCATTTTGAAGTAGGGTGCTACTGAATTTGAACTTTGAATTTTAATTGCTTGACTAACCAGCAGTAGCAAAAACAGATTAATGGCTTGTTTTGAATGGTAGCATATCACACTTGCTACTAGACAGAGAAACTTGAAATTACGTGCAGAGTAAATGAGGATGAAGTGCTTTGAAGATAATTTAAAGTAGGCCTGAATTTATGTTCGTATATCCAAAACGAACACTTATTAATCTTCATGTAGAAACATATATCCCTCTCAGCTCCTTTTTGTTTTTCTTTCTTTTTTTTTTTTTTCCTTGACAGTCACACATGTTTGCACTTCCATTAGTACTATGTAAGCAACAATCGCAGGCTGCCACATGGCTAGCTTTCCTAAGGATATTGTTTTCTGAGGACATACCACTAATTCAAGAATGGTTTGCGAATTCTTTGTAATTTCAGAACACTGATAAAAGCCAGTTTTCTAGTGTAAGATGGTGAGGGAGTAACTCAGCACTTTGTATTACCAGTTTAGTCACAGTAACCATATACAGCTTTATAATTGGATTCTGAAGACATAAATCAGCACCTCTTTCTAAAACTAAACGAGAAACAAGTTGTCTTTGCTTATGCTTCCCTAAAGTTAATGCTAGCTTTTAGTAATAATGAGTAGTATCCTGGACTAGGAAGGAATATCATATGCTGATCATCAAGCTGCAAGCCCTCAGAAAAGACATCAGATCACAGAAAGTGAGATTCCTGAACATGATTCAGACAAGTACATAAATATTGTTAAATCTGTCAGGAATTTTTTTGTGTCTGCCAGTCTCAGAACCAAATTTGAAGAGGATTTAAGAATTTGTGAATGCATGTCAGGCTGCGAATAGGCTCGGTCTCGGAGTCCTCCTGATAGCATGCAAAATCTAAGCAATTTTAAATAGTAAGATCCTTCTTAGTAAGGATCGCATCCTATACCCAGGATAGTATTAAAGTAGTTTAGTGCTTTCATGACCTACTCAGCATCAATGTCATAAACCAAATTGTATTCTCAAGCCAGTAACTTTAATCAGTGTTACTTGTGTTCATGGAGCAACCTTGTTTGTGAGGCTGTTTGTTTTGTAATGAGTTTACACTTGAATATTTGGTATAATGAAAACACAGTTGCAATACACATTGCACCTGACAGATGACTCATTTTAATAAGATATACTTATGTATCTGAGTATCATTCAACATGGTACTGAAACTTTTCTTTTACAAAACCTGAAACCTTTGCATTTCATTTCATGCTCCTTTTAGATAAAATGTATATTGGTATTTTGCCACAGAGATTTGGCTGATGTATTGTCGTAGTCTGTGATGGAAATACTGTGAAAATGGATATAGTGTGCCCTTCACTTCCCTAGGTCTAGAATGGCTGTGAGCTCTCTGACTTCAGTAGTTTTTTAACTATTACTTCTTGAGATAACAATATTTTACTTTGTTCTTTATGTATCTCTTATTTTGCATTCTGGATGCTCAGTTAACATTCTGTGAAATTGCCTCTTTCCAGTTTGGTCTGCAGTAACTTAATGATGCCTAATCTATATCGTCGTTATTCTGGACCCCTTAAGTGAAAAAGTTGAGTACAAATAACAGGAACCTAGAATTTTCTGGATAGAGTGTTTCTATGTAAATTATCTACTCAGTTTTAGGCACAATCTTACCTTTCCAAATGTGTTTAATTTCAAAAGGATGACACTAGAAACATCCTGTCTAAGAGTGATGCTACTGAGTATGTTCCTTGCCCTCCCATCTGCAGTGGAAGCTGTCCTGTAAAACTTTATTTTCTTCCATATAGACTGAATAGTCCTGGAGAATACAGATGTGATGCGTGGCACATAATAACAGTGTTTAATGTACTCTGCCTTTTTATAGGAAAAACAACAAACACCCCATTCCTCCACCCTCTTTTTTTCCTTCAGTTATTCAGGACTGTATTTAATTAACAGAGTTAATAATATGAGGCTTTAATTTCATATTCCCTTAAGTTCATTGAGACTGTAGGGTTTTACTACAAAGTAAATGTGTCTGTGGAATGCAGTTCCCACTGTAGGACCCATATGCTGGAATGATAATATTCTTGCCTCTGGTTTTAAGGAATGATATATTTTTCTTAACAAGTGTACTTATAGCAAGAGCCTAAAATTATAAATTTTTTATCATTATAAATAAAGTTTCTTTGCCTTTAGAGTTTATTTTTAAAGGTAGAGGATTCTTGCTTATCTCAAGGTGAATTATATTTGTGGACCTGTATTTTGATCTCATGCACCCTGAAAAATCTTTTTAGTCTTAGTTCTATTAATTCCCTCGTACTGCAAGATATGAAGTCAGATTTCCCAGTTATACTTAAAATCTGTGTTGCAGTATATAAATATATATATATATATTACCTAGCATATAAGGAATGGAATAACTTCCATTATTATAATAAGGCATAAAAATTAATTAATGTCATTAAATCTGTCTTCATTCCATCTCCTTTTCCCCGAAAATGGAAAAGTCCTAGCTAAGACTGAATTTTATGAGCCCAGTTAAGTGCTGATTATTCTTTTCTTGGTACCCAAGGCATCAACAGCACACTCCTCTGACTCTCTAAGCACCATTAAGTCAAATCCCTATTCCTACTGTGGAGTGTTACTAGTGCATATAATTATACTGCTCTGTGTTTATCAGCAGGGTTCACTCTCAAAATGGCTATGTTCAAAAGTGATGTTTCCTGTGGGCTGTCTTGTGAAGATACAGTACAACGTCAGTAAAGCTCCTCTCCATCTGTTAGAGGGTACTCTTAACTACGTACCTTGTTTCACTCTGGAGAGTTACTGTATTTTAATTCACGTGCCATTTAGAACTGTGTAACATTCCAAGCAGCAAGAAATAAACCATTGACTTTGAGCTGAGCAGTAGAGTATTAAAGAGGATGATGTAATGTGGTAATATGTAAATATTCACAGAGGAAAATAAATAAATCAGTTGCTGATTTTGACTGGCAGCTTCTTTTCTGACCGAGATAATAAATTTCTTTCCCATGAGAAGTTGTGAATTTTTTGCTCACAAAATTAACAGCTAATACATGTACTTAGTCTGTCTTGATACTGTCCCGATTTAAAAATCTTATTAACTTTGGGCATTTCCTTTATTTCTACTAGGCTTTAACAATCTGGATCACGCTTCTCTGAAGTTCATGTTTATTTCATTCTGGTAAGTTTGAGGTGTGTTATGTATGTATTACACTGTGTGCTATAGAGGTGAGGTAATGAAAACAGTATAATTTCTGAAAGTGATGTGAAACATTCAACTTTTTTACTAACAAAATTAATTCTTTCAGAGTAATTTGCTGCTGTGTCTGTTATGGCTTGCTCCAAAGCCCAACTCGAGCCCAACTATGCCAGGCAAAACCAGCATAACTTATTTTGGCCACAGGCTAAAAGAGACGTAACATATGTTAGCTCTTCAGAGTACCAACACTAGTTTGTGACATCTATTGAGAATCAAGATAATAGCTAGCCTCTTGTTGGGTAACAGCCAGATTATAATCAAATTATTGCTAATTATCTTGGCTGAACTACCCAATAAGATAACAAATTAATAAAGAGTGCCTGAAGATAACTGTGTAGAACAAACATGCCTGCTTACGGCTTTGAGAACTCCTTAGGAGAAAACAAAACAACCCAACCAACACATCAGCCCACCAGTCTAACAGTGTATTTAATTTTTTGCTATTTTTTCTTTTATTTACATTATAAGACTTTTCTCCAAAACTTTGTTCAACTACCCTATTGGGAAGTGAAAAACACATGCTGGTTGAGGTAGAGACTTTCCCTGAAGACCACTGTTCCCTGAACTTTTTTTCAGTTAGTAGGTTGAACAAGTAGAATTGCCACTATTTTAAGTGTACAGGCAGGAGCCCAGAGTCACATCAAGATGTGTTGAGGTCAGAATCGGATATAGAACCCAGGAGATATAACATTTAGATCCGTGTTTAAATACCAGGGTTCATTCACTTTTATCTGCAGCTATAATATCACTTGATAAGCAGTGCATATAATTGGTCTTATAAATTGATTATGTCAGTTGACCCAGCTCTCATCTTGCCCTCTGTAAAGTTAACTAGACTTCTCTGTCATGATGCAGGGAATGCCACTGACTTATGCCCCCTGGGGCCCCACCACCTATTCCTGGCTTTCAGTGCCTTAAACTTGCTTGCCTGCAATGATTTAATAAGTGGAAATAAATGCTATGATATGTGAGTTGCAAAGCTAAAGCTCCTGTGTACAATTGTGTTATGCTTTATAGCTAAACTAGTTGCATATGCACTGCAGTGTGCAAACTCTAGATAAAGCTAACTCTAGATAAAACCAGTATGGATTGGAGGCCAGGAGCAGTTTTTATTCAAACTGGATTCTATAAATAACACTGTGAAACCGTAACAGTTCACGGGAGTGAGGACTGATCTCCCTCAGAGAGTGTCTTCTATGCAGTTCAACGTATGGCCATGTTAATGTGTGGGGGGGTCTGATGAGGAATTGTCTAGTACAAGGGAAATGCTAGCTATTAACAGTTCTTCCTCTGTGTGATTTCATTATTTTTAAATACAAAGCAGTAAACCCCCAAACCAAAATCATTCTTTATATTCTGTTGACTGGGCTGTGCTGGGTCTTCTGGCATAATAAAGGGCTTTGTGTGGTAGTGGTGGGGTTCTTCTGTTTAAATGGCCAGCATAAACCAGTTAGTTTGTTTATAAAATGAACTAATTTCAAGCTTCTGGCTACTGTTGTTAAAGCTCCAGAATACTTTTGTAACGGTTTCCCTGCTGTAGAGATGTAGTTGACCAAAAGTAGATCAGAAGATTTGCCTTCTGAGTTTAATGAACTCTGTGGGCTTCAGCTGCACAGTGTCGTTAGCCTAGAGAGCATGTAATGGTCAGAATTTCTTCTTTTGCTGCAAAGATGAGGACAGGACTATGCCAACAAAAAAACTAAAAAAAAACAAACAAAAAAACAACCAAAACAAACAGAAAGAGTTACCCAGTGTATTTACCAATTAAAGTCTATTCTGGCAGTTTTCTGCAGTTTACAACTGAATTATAGTTTGTCATCTTAGAATCGTACATTTTTCCTCGTAGCAGTTCAGCTCTAGGAAGCTTATTCTTCTTTTTAATGTCCAAGTGATATAATGGGAGAGCGACCGGTTTGCATTTATATAGTACTTTGTACACAGTGTTTCCTATGGATATATTCCAGTGTCCTGTATAGCATCATGTGGTTCTAAAATACGATCAGGAGTTTGCCAGGTAAATTAGGTTTTAATTTTAGTTTTAAATAAAGATTCTTTTGGATACAAACTAACTCTACCTATCTTTAGCATATATCCAGATGTAAAAACAACTAGTGAAGGCATACTTAAAGCCAGCGGAGCTAGTCTAGGGCTAGTTTACCAATTTAGTTGGTAAACTGTCACAGGCAGAATTCATTATATTTTACCCTAGTTTTGCTGAGTTTTATGAGTTCTAGCTTCTCCTAACTTTCCGTAAATGCTTATTTAATGAAATAAAAATTGAAAAGGTTAAGAATAATGTGTTATTAAAAGATAGCATAATACCTGTTTAGAGTACAGGCAAGATGAGCTCTTTCATCATGGCAGGATGTTTGTAGAAGAGAAGTAGTTCTTATCTGCATCTTCCACAGTGTAGAGGTCCTTAATATGAATCACAAAGTTAGCAGCAAGTTGGTTTTGGTTTTTTGATGTTTGTTTGTGTGGTTTTTTTTTAAATAAAACATTCATGGCTTAGTATCTAAGGTTTCTGGTAAGATTATTAAAATAATTAAAGTACTGAGGAGGAAGAAACTGTTGACCATCAATTATAGAGGGTTCCACAATGACTGTCTGTGTTTTGAAACACTGTCAGTGTTACTTTGCTAACTAAAAGAGATGATAGATTTCAGAGTTTTTTTTGACAGTGCCTGTCTCTGGAGAAGATAAAACAATATGGAGTAAAACCACTGATAAAATACTAGAAGATGATTCAGAATATGCAAGTGGAATTGAAATGGAGTCCACTATTCTTTTCTCTGTTGCCTATTAAAACTGCTGGTGCTTTTAACAATGTCGATATAACTTTTACTATAGAAATTATTCAAAATGAGTAAACTAAGAAGGCACAGTTGCTTCTCCTCAGGGCACCTTTGAAGAAGAAGGATCTTGAATCTACCAGAGAATATTTGTTGTTATTGGGAAATATTCATAAGTGAAACTAAGAGAAATCTCAGCTGTATTACTGATTTAAATTTGGCATGTTTGAGAAGGAAAAATAAAGAAAATTCTGATACAGCACCAGTTTTAACTAGCCTTGTATTACTGTGTGGTCTCAGTCTCTAAATTGAAACCAATATAAATCAATTGTGTCTAGGAAGAGAAAGTGATGGCACCAAGATGGGTTTCCCTAACCTTATTTTGTAATGTTACCTTTGATTTCCAGCAGCTGGCTTGAATAAGCTGCTTAAGGAAACAAATATATCCCAAACCATAAGGCTTTGCCACAAATGTAGTAGCACTCTTCCTAGAGAAGAGCTAAATGTTGTATTACTGCCATAATTCTTAATAAGGACTTAATAAACAAGGCTAAGTGCTTCAGCTTTTTTCTTGTACTCAGTCTTGCCCTGTGTGTTGACAAATTTGAAGTAAGCATTCAGCCTCTTCGACTGTTTAACTGAAAACAAAGGAAAATCCCCCAAATATTTACTTGGTGTTTTTATGGGACAGTAGCCCTTTTTTCCATGATTTGAAATTGTGGATTTCTTTTCTGTATTTGCATAATTAACATCTCCCCAGTTAACTTGGATAGTTAGAGTAAGAGGTACAGCTGTCTTTCATCTAGGATTGTAGCACCTGCTTTCTCAAAACAATTGGGAGCTACCCCAAATTGATTAAGACTTTTTTGTTTTGGGGAAGAAAAAAATTTGTATGATGAGTTTAATATCCTATACATAAATTTCCATAACCATTTATTTCATGCTAATTTTTTAAACATTTTTAAATATTATTGTAAAGATTCTATCATTAAAGATTACTATATGCAGAATTTTATTACTCTGGGAAGAAAGACATGTTAATATCCATGTGTTCTATTAATTTGGTGTATCGGTGCTTATCTACATTATGAATCAATTAAACGCATCAAATAGTGCTAAACCAACACCTATTTGAACTCAATTATTTAGTCTACTACAGTGTTGTGGCTGCTGCACTGCTGACCTGTAAATCTCAAAATTGAATACCTAGGTGTAGAAACTGATGTAAATAAGTAAAATATTCATTTGATTTATAAATGTGTTATATAGGCTTAGCTGTTTGAAGTACCTACACAACCGCAGGTGCAGACACTTTCCACAAGGCAAGGGTTTTATAATTTTGAGGAAAAAACCTAGTTACCTTAGCACAGTTTTTTAAAATAATAACCTGATAGTTTGTTCTTTTAGCTTGATCTCAGTTTGTGTGCTAAATTGCTTTAGAATTGACAGGAAGGTTCCTCTTGGAATTTGGTGGTGTTTCTTTAATTTGCAGTCACTTTAGCAGTGTGTAAGATCTCTGTACTAAAGTATCAAATTGCAAAGCAGCAACAGTGGTTGTGTTTGTAATGCTGTAGTCTTCAAACTTACAACTGTTGCGGAAGTGGTGACATAAGTCTAAAGTTAGAACTCTGTAATCTTAAAACTTTCTTTAACATGAATGGTTTTTGCAAGGAGAAGTTCATTTAAGTACATAGTCGTAGATTCAATGTTTTAAAGAAATGTGGTGGAAAAAGGGAATGGAAAATTGAAGAATACTTATGATCTCCACAGGATCAACAAGTAATGTCCTGTAATTCTCCAGGAGATACCTGAAACGCAGTTGTTGCAGAGCAGCAGACCTTTTATCTTCAAGCTGTTCTGTGCAATTCTTTCTGCAGCATCTGAGGTGTTGGTGCCTTCTACCTGGGGAAGAGCTCCTGTGCCTGAAACTTGAAGGTAGAATTCCTATTTCTAACTTAACTTCCAGAATTCGGTGGACTTAAGCTTCAGTAGGATCTTCAGGACTCTGTAGATAACCATTAAAGTAGTATTTAATAATGTCTTGGTTTTGTTGCATGATACCTAGCATACAACTGCTTTGGAAAAGGTAATTCTGTTAAACAACAAAGTCCTTCCACATCCTGGAGGGCTTCAGTGAAATGTATTCTTCATCTCTTAAAATGTAACTCTTGAAATGTAGTTCTTAAGAATTGCATAGGGTAAGTACTCCAGAGCCCGAAGTATTGCCACATCCTATTTGGTGATGAAGTCTTAAGATCAATTGCAGGATGTTTTGAAGTTAACAGATTCTTCACATCTGGAAATGTAGTGCCTCTCCTCTGCTGCAAAAGTCACGTCTTTTCACCTTGCAAATGTGATACCTTGTTGGCTCGACGGGACCAAAGAAAAAGACTCCCTAGCAGTAAACTGTTAGACTTTTAGAAGTTATCTTGGAATGTAAATTTGGCAGGTGATGAAATATAAGTTGGTTGTTGCCCTTTGAACTTCAAGAACTGCTGGTATATTTTTCAATGAAAATGCCTGTTTGGAAAAGGACAAGTCTTGAACTTGGACTGTAAAGTTTGAATATATATTATTTCTAATTTGTATTAAGCAGGTTATGTTTGTAAACTGGCTGCTACAGAAAGTTCCAGTGTATTTGGGTGTAATAAACAGCTCATTTTAGACAGAAGGCTGAATATTGCAGAAGGCAGTATTGCAATTGGGGACCTGCCAACTGAAATGTTAACTGGTCAGAAAAAAACAAAAATCAGTTGTTAGCTTTGCCAGACCTTTGTCTTTTATATTCCAAAGCTGCGTGCTGCAATGTGTGGCTAAAGTATATTTGCTGGGCAGTAGGAAGAGGACAAGTAAAGCTTACTGTGCTAAAAACCAGCTTCTATTATGCAATGCAAATAGGTAACTCACAACAAGATCTGGGAAAATTCAGTGTGGATTTAAAGTTGGAATTTGGTTCAGAAGCTTACAGTACCTGATAGCTTATTTCATAACTGTGTTCCTGGGAGACTGGTGATTTTTCTTACTCAGAAAAAAGGTACTTCTTATTTTTGTTTTGCAAACAAATGTCAAATATTCCCATTATTTTAATGACTTTTACAGGATCCGAAGTTTCATCAATGATTTTTTTTTTTCTTCAGAACTACTAAGCTCCAAGGGAGGGGAGTTTTGAATGAATTGAGGGACAGTGAGTTTAAACTTGTTCTTTTTTTTTCCTTCTCTTTTGTATTGTAGTAATATAAAAAGTCTGCTTGCTTTGATCACCAATTTTAACTTTTACAGATGTTGGATGTTGCAGGAAGCACATCTTTTGTTGCAGAAATAAGGGTTTGCTTTTTTTAAAATCCAGGCTAATATAGCTCATGCATCATTAGGAGGGTCAGTTTTCTTGGTACTTAGTTTTGGAGGTTATTGAATACAAATAGGAAAAAAAAGTTGATCCTGATGTTGATGTGGTACCCAAAAATCTTCCTAATGAGTTGGTGACCTGGTGAAGATATTTCTTCTGGCTCTTAGTGTAGTGTTGTAGTTGCTGCAACTGCCTAAAGAGAAGTCAAGAGGCCCCTTCAGAGCATGGCATCGGTAGTAGCTATGGCTTTGCACAGAATGGAGTCTTTGTGGGAGACAATTGTTTTTGAGGTGACAGCAAAAGCTCAAACCTTTATCGTTGCTGAGCAGGCTGAAGTGTTTGAGGGCTTGAATTGTGTACTTTGGAGAAATGCAGTGTTTCTGAGTTTGTCTGCTAGGACTCTGCTGTAGATGGAATACTGGATTTTACTTGTAGCACCAGCCATTTTTGACCCTTTTCCCTGCAAACTGGTGATTAATGTTTCCAGATTTTTTTAGCTTATTAAATTAATATTAGGTTATATCATAGTATGTAGATAATGATATGAGAAAATTGCTGTATTTTAAAGAGAAAAGATTGCCAGATGAGTTTCAAGACGAGTACTTTTATCTGGGTAAAACCTGCAATGGCCGCAGTCGCTTTTAAGTCTGTTGTGGTTTCATGTGTCCTCGTACAAATTGAAGGGGAAATTTAATTTGTAACTGCTCAGCAGTGGTAACTTGTGACCCAGGAGTGATCTGGCATGGATGGTAAGAAGGCCCAACTGCAGAAGGGATTGAACTGCTGAAAGCAGGTGTGCCAGAAACAGAGGGACTTGTTGTTGACTGAATGAGTGAAGTTTCCTGTGGTGATGAGGTATGAAATCGCCGTAATATTGCCTTGTAGCCATCCTGGAATTCCAGGGTTTGGGGCCCACCTTTGGGCAGCAGAGCTGGGCTGGGGGATGGACCCAGTGCTGGGCTGGGGTGCCACTGCTGACATTCACAGGAGTGGTGCTGGTGTAAGTATATACAGGAATCTGCTTGTGATGTATCTTTGCAGACTCCTTGTATAACTGCTTATGGCCATAGGACTCTACCCCATGTGTTGTGTGTTGTTTTTTATTGTTGAACACAAACATGTTTAATTTGCCTCAAGGGATATACTAAAAATTCCCCAACAAAATAAACATCTTGAAACTGCTGAATTGCTTGGTCTTTTAATCAGGGTATACACCAAAGAGTTCTTAGTGTAATGCAAGTCTGGGGCTCTAGTTTGGACAGAATAAAATTAATTTGGCTCTAGCAGTGTTCTTTTCAGTTTGTCTCTAGGAATTGCCTATTTCTGTTATGATGGAGAAATAAGCCATTCTTTTGTCATTCATAGTGTTCCAGCTGAAAAGGGGGCATGGTATGGTCAGGTAGTTTGTTTTATGGATAATGGTTTTCGTTATCTCATCTGTTCCTTCAAATAAGACTTTTTGATTGTTATGACACTTTGTATTTACCAAGTATTTATTGGTGTCTGATAGTAAAACATTTGCTATCAAGGGACTTCTGGAGATTGTGTAGCTCAACCTCAACGACACTAGAGTTAGCTAGAGCATGTTACCCAGGCCCATGTCTGCTGCTTATAGTATCTCCCAAGATGGAGACTCCACAACCTCTCAGGGCTGTTGCAGTGTTCAAAGACTCTTCCTGTCAAATATGGTTTCTCATGTTCAGATGGAATTTCATGTGTTCAGGTTTTTAACCATTGCCTCTTGTTTATATAACTGTTTTGAATGTTCAAAAAAAAAAGCAGTTAAAGAATCTAATTTCTATGTCTGTAAAACACAGATTAAGACAATTCAGGCATTAAATTGTGAGAAAGTATTTTAAAAAATCCTTACATCCTTTTTTCAAGTTGATGTCATTTGACAGTTAATAGTATGTGAAATATGTACAAGATTCCTAGTAGTAGTATTTGTAATTGTTCTCTGTTTTGTCAGATCCAGTTAGATTCAATCTATCAAATGCAAAAAAAAAAAACCCAAACCAAAATAAACATAATATTGGTTTATTACTCTATTTTGTAAATATATTTTCCAGAATTTTATCTTTATTTTTCTTGGCTTTGTTTTTACTTCTACATGAAATAATTTAATTTTTATCTATCTTCTGAGTGCTTTACAAGGAGTATTTTTTTATCACCAAGAATAAAGAGGGTTTATTTTGCCTTTACAATTTGTGGAGAGATAATGGAAATCAAAACAACCTTGGTGTACTTAAAGGAGGAGAAGTTTGTTGAGAAAAGTAACTGTTTATTTTCCATTATTGTCATGTCAAGACTTAACGTTTTGATGATGATTTTCTAGCAAAAGGATTGATTTATGTTCAGTCACATACTGTTTAGTATTCATTTTCTAATGGGATGTGTTTGGGAGTGATATTCTTTATCTGTTTCATGACTATTTTTTAGTTTAATATACTGTTCTGCCAGTTTTCCACTTCCTGCTCCAGGTGCAGTAAAGCAGGGAGAAGCTTTGGATTCTGCTGTTACGAATGCTACAATTAACCATAATACTAGGTTGAGTGTAGTAGTAGTTACCGATGGAGAGAACTGTGTTGCTCCAGAGACAGTCTGTCTCTTTTTTCTCTTTTATATTGCCTCTTTAAATGAGATGTTGCATTTCAGATGATGAATGTGGTAAAATGTTTCTTTGTGTATTCCCCTAGTTGTTAATAAAATAAATAGGATCAGTGAAGTCAGCGCATTTCTCAGCTAAGACCTGTCTTTTTTTTACTCCACTGCATTAGTGGAAAAAACACTGAATGGGTTTTTGTTTTTTATACTGCATCAGACAACTGTTCTATCTACCTTTTCTATTTGTTACCTGTCTTTAAATAAAGCAAGAGAAGGGTGTGGTTATCATGAGGAGTAGTGTCATAAATGAGGTCTTAATGGGAAGATTTATGGTTTTCTACAACACTCATTAGGCGCACATATCAATGTGTAACATCCCATAAATTATATTAGATGCTGTGAAAAGCCATAAATTGTCACTTTTAGTGAGAGTTATTGCCATTAAAGACTTTTATTCTCGCCTGCTAGTGTGAGTTTCTATGGCTTCCTCACCAATTCCCTGACTAATGATTTCAGCAACTGCAGGAAGGAGACCACTAGATACTGTGGCTGATTAGGTGGCACAATTCCCTTAAAGCTGTGAAGTTAGAGGTTAAGGTACTTTATAGTGGAAAATATGATCTACTTGCCTGGTAATATCCTTAACATTGAGCGTTTCCGAACATCATTCAGACCAACTGTATTATTTTTCTTCACTGTTGTTAATACCTGCCTACTGAAAATCAGAAATGCTTTTAGAATAATGATACCAGTTTGTACTGAATAGTCAGCTGTAATACAATGACAATAAGCTAAGTCCTGTGGAGCAATTCGGTCTCTCCCCTTGATCTACCCATCACAGAACTTGCAGCAGTACCTCAGAGGAGATACTGCTAATATTACTACAGTATACTGTAATAAATTGTAGTATTTTTAGGTGATGAGCCATCAAAACACTGGATTGTATGTCTTACTCTGTATTACAAGTCAACTTGATGAAACCTAAATAAGGTGAGAGAATTTCAGCTAGTACTGTCTTTTTGTTGTAAAATAGCACTGCTGGGGTATTTGGCTTCACAGCAGGTACTGCTTTCCTCCATGTTGTAACGGTTATCACTTCCAATTCTATGTAGTGGTTCATGCAGGAGCAACATGAGAAACAATGTATCAGTGTATCAAAATTTGCTTCTAATTTTAGACACCTTTGGGGATACTTCTATTTGAAAAAGGATTACTACCTTTCAGGATGCTGGATATAAAGTTTCATTATGAAAACTTGACCCTGTAGCTTGCAAACGCTATGCAAACCCAAAATAATTTATCATGGCTTTTCAAAGATACTCTTTTCAACAAGTCTGTACTTTTTCCTGGAACACTTGTATGTACCATGGCTTTTAGGGAGATTTTCCTTGCCATACCTTCACTAAACCTTGGTTTAGCAAGTATCTTTCCTCATCTGACCTCTTCCAGTTCAAGGTATTGAAAAGAGTGACAGAGACTTGTCTAAAAAGCATCTTGGTAATCTTGTTTTAGGCTTGATGAAAAGGATAATTCTGATGAAACTGGATTTCAACATTTTGCTAGCCGTTTTTGTTGTTTTAAGAGAAGAGCTTTTTGTATTCCTCCATCCCCCCACCCCTCATCTTGCCGACTGGAACATGTTTATGGCTAAATCATGCCCTCTAGTGAGTCGGTTCAGTGGAATTAAAATTTCAAAGCTTTTTCATAACCGAGGTGAATTTTTTCCTCCCTGTTCTTTCTCATGTAGCTTGGAGAATTAATCACTTATAGTTCCTATGAACAGCTAATTTATACTTTTTGCTAGGTGAGAGAAAGGTCAGTATTTTAGTGTTTGTACTGTATTTGTGAAGCTGCCACACTTTCATATCATAACAGTACAGGAAAAGGAAGCAGTGCTTTTTGTAGCTTTTGAATCCTTATGTAGCACTAATTTAAGAGTTGTCAGTTGCATGAGTGACCTCAATAGCAATACTAAGCTAGAAAACAGGAGACAGACTATAGCTGAATTCTTGTCTATTTTTCACAACAGGGTCTATAGTGTATCTAATTCATTTACATAGAAAAGAGACAGAGAGCATCCAAAAATTTTAAAAAAAAAAGAAGTTACTTGAAGTAAATACATAAGCTGAGTAAATTAACTGCTGACTTAAGTTCAGGAATGTGTCTTAAATTGAGGAGTGGTGAACTGCTTTTTGCTGACTATTGATTCCAATAATTGTTTGCATCAATTTAAGGACTGCATATATATTAGTTTGGTAATGTCAGGATAGATCATATGACATTTTACAATGTTAATACATTTTATATGTTCAGGTATGTTTCTAATTTTATAGCAATGGAAACAGTATTTCTACAATATGAAAATGATTTACTTGGTGTTGTCCAGTTCATTGAGATTCATTGCAAAAGCAGATCTTGTGCCATAATATTCTCTCTCACCTTCAGAGTGTATCAGCAAGACTTTCATGATCAAATACAAATTCCCAAATAGCAATGGTGACTGAATGGAAAGAAGTACTTAGCTTTCAGTTTGTATTTCATGAAACAAGTGTCTTTGATGAAGAACTTGGAGTTCATTTAGTCCAATCCTGTTGAATTACTTTGCCACTGTTAAGAAATTGAACTTATTCAAATGCTGAAATTATTTTATGCTTCCGAACCCAACTTTATGATATTTGTCAACTCTTGCATTAAAAGGTTATATTAGGAAATACTTCTATTGTTGTAGAAACTGGATCTCAAATTACTTTTGATGCTGTACTTGATTTGCATTGAGTATTTTTTTTTATTTTGCTTTGAAATGACAACTCAATTTTGAAATTTTGTGAATGAAATATCTGGTGAGATCAGTTTGCTTTGCTCATTAGGTACTTTAATGTTGTTTTTGAAATACACAGAAACGCCACAAATCACCAAACAAGTATTTTCTCTCTTTTTTTTTTTTTTCTTAATTAAATCAATGCTTTGGTATTTAGAAAGTAGAACATTTTGACTTCCTAGTGATTTGTTTTTATTTTTTGAGTGCTGGGAGGGGATCATATCCTGAAAAACATGGAGAATTTTAGAATAGTTTATTTTTGATAAGTTCAAGAAGGGATCTTTTTCTTATGCATAGAAGTTCACATGCCAAATGATATTAAATGAGTATGCTGCTGCCAGCTGGATCTTGTCAAGTCCAGGTTTTGATGTGATCTTTGTCATGAGAAATGTTTTAATGATGCTGTGTGGAAGCTTTACTTTATTAATGATGTAGAAAGTAGTATTCTTGGGTAAAACTTCAGCTTCAACAAAGCCTTCCAGCTACCAAAGAGGCTAAGCAACATCTCCTGTGGTTACATACACGTGTCTCTAGATGCTGTGGTTCACCATGGCTGACCTGCCTGTGAAACTAGCGAAGGTGTAACAACATGTTGTAGCTGTTCAGATGAGGCATCCACATCAAGACAGTTATTTCTGTGGTCAGAGTTACATTGTGTGCAACTGTAGACCCATGCTGTGTGTACACGCTGGAACGTTCCGTGCCTGGTGTGTGATCTCTGACCTTGTTGTATATGGTGACTGTTGAACTCTTTTAAAGTTTAAACAAAAGGGTTTTTTTTCTGAGCAAAAATATATAGAATAATTTCCCTTCCTTCCTCTTCCTCCCCCACGCTCCCTCCTCGGGCTACATGCCTGAATGTCAATGTAAACTCTGAAATAAACCTTTAGCTCATACTGAGAGAAAAGAAAATGTTCTGTCAAACATGTTAGTATCTGCTATTATATAAGAAATTGGGGCTTGTGACCTGCAACTTGTGTATTAACGTTGTCTGTCACCAGGGCTCTTTTTAGCAGAGGATCTTGTGCTGAGGGATGTTACTTATTTGGTTTTGGCCCTCAAGTTTGATTGGAATAGAGAAGATAGAGTACTTGTTTTAGAACAGCTTTTTACAGATGTTTTGGGAAATGTTTTAGCAAGGTTTGTAGCTTCATAGTTGAGTTGAAGGGTAGTGACTGCAATTATGATTTGGAGACAAGCAGGTGTGGAACTTTGTCTGTAACAGAGCCTCTGGGTATCCTAGATTAATTGCTGCATCAGGTCACACAAACTTCATAGCCAGTGGGAGAAGAACACGAAGAGTTTACAAGGTTATCCATAAGTCCTAAGTGTGTCATGTGGCTTAATGTGCACCATGTTATTCCAAGTTAACATTAGCTCAAATTTAAGAAAAAAGGAATACATGAGTTAATTGTCAATAAAGTTTATGCAGCTTATACTAGGAAGCTTTACATTGCAAGCACAGGACAAAATTGTGAAGTAGGGTATTTTGAGCGATAACTTCTGTTTTGGGGACTATGCTCAAGGGACTTGATTAAATATACTGTCCTAAGCAGAACGTATGCCTTCTCTCCTCCTTCTCGTTCACTGTGATTCCAACTGTGCCAGTATGCTCAAGGTCTGTTTTTCACTAACAGATGTGTTTTTCCACTCTTGCACAAAGTAACTGCAGCTGATACTTAATCATAAATAAGAAGATATTTTTAAAATAAAATTATATAAATTACTTCAAAATTATCGCATGCTTGAAATATACACACTGCATTTATTTGTTTTGAATTGATGAATTGTTTATGGAGCACATACATACATATCCTTTTGTTCCCAAATCAATGGGTAGAAAAATTTGGAAACACTGTCTGAAAAACTTCTTTCCATTTCTAGCTTGCCTTTCCCTAGTTATTAGTCAGCTGTGTACATAAGAGCTCTGGCTGAATGAAAATAAATCACTTGTGCTAGTTTTTAAAACCAACTTGATTGTTGTCTTCTAGTTGCAATGATATTGCAAAACTTTCTCCTTCCAGGGGTTAAAAACCTCTTTCTTATTTCTAATCTAAATTTATCTGTTTGTCTGTCTGACATAACATTTTGTAAGTTCTTTTACTGAATTACCCAAAAGTAAAATACATACTAAACCCCAGTATTTGCTCTTCAGAAGAATTTTCAAGAGGCTAGTGAAGTAATCATTGGCAGGAATTGTGGTGATGTCTTGAGTTGGAAGAAGAGAGCTCTGAGTTAATAAATCCATTCTTACTTTCTTTTCCCTCTCAGATATTTAAAAGAAAATTCCAGTCACTAGGAGGATCTACTTTTGTTTTGGTTTTGTTTGTATTTTTTTTTAATGAAAACTTTCAGTGTGGCTTTGTGTTAGTTGCTATCCAGTATTTCAGAACAGTCTCCATTACATGTCAGCAGTAGAAAATTATTGCTGACCC
>BJBW01013162.1:0-26728 GCA_004320125.1 Scolopax mira | reverse complement strand
TCTGCCTTTGATCCCCATCCGAGCGTTCCTGACTCCAGATGTGGAATCCAGCCCAGCACCGTGTCCAGCCTGGGACTTTCCCCTGTGCCTGCTGGTGATTATCATCCTGGGAGCTTGATACAGTTTTTGTATATATTGCATACTTTGTTTCCCCTTTTTCCCCTTATTATTTATTAATCATTATTTATCAATAGTTTTCACTAAAGTAGTTTGGTTTTTTCTAAACTCATAAATCTCTTTTTTATTTCTTCCTTTCCTCTCTTTCTTAGAGGGGGGAGGGAGGGGTCATCTGTTGTCAAAGCCATGACAGTCAGACTACTCTATTGCTTCCGGTTGTGTTTTCTTCCATCAGTTAGCAGAAGTTTAAATGCCGTGGGACATGGGTACAACTACATTGTGAACTAGCACGTGTGAACTCTGAAGTGAAATGCAGTGGAGGAAAGTTACTGCTCCTGCATACTCCCCAGCGTGGTTCCACTGAAATTGGAAGATGTCTGAGAGAGATCTTTCTTCTTCCCTGACTTTTTTCTTTATAAAAGTGCCTTTTTGTATGATTCATTTGATATCTTTGTTCTTGATGAAGACAAATTCTTTTAATATGTTTTTATTGGAAAAATTAAATTCACACAAAGCCACCTGAATGATCGCTGCTATATTCTAAATAATTATGGTTGTAATAATTCCAATGTAATAAATTTGTGGAGTGTTTAATAACAAATGTTGTGGCTAGTGTGACTTTAAGGATTAGCAGTGTACAAAAAAAAAAAAGCTGTGAAGCTGTGCAATTCCTGGAGCACTTTATGACTCTGTGGATCAGCAAGTAATTAAGAAAAAAAGTTGGTGGACATGCTTCAGGGGAATAACAAGGTTGACAAGACTTGCATTGCTTGCCTTCAGCAAGGTAATTTGCTAACAAAATGCTGTGTGTCAGACCTTTGATTCTTCTTTTGACCTCTATGTAGAAGGTTTGAGAGAATCAAACTAAATCTCAGAACAGCAGTTAAGAGATTAAAAAAAGTGGATAGTTCATGTGAGAAGATATACCAGATGCTGAAAGTAGCAAAAATTACTAGGAAGATAAAAATAAAACCACAGTGGATGTGCTTAAGGTGTTCTAGAAATGCTGTTGTTAAAGTAGTTCTCACTGGTCAGACATAATCGGCTTTTTGAACATGGTGGTGAAACTGACTCATTCTGCATAAATACTTCAAGGTGGATAATGTATTCAGTGAAAATATTTTTTTTTTTTTTCCTCAAGATATTTAATGGCATATTGCAGTTACCTCAAATGTATTTGTTTTAAATTATTAGCAGAATAATAATGAAGAATGCTTTTCAGATTATAAATGGCTTATGAATATTTAATCCTGAGAATTCATATTTTTACATATCAGGGTGTGGTGGTGTAGAATTTGCATAAAAAAATCTTCTGGGTTGCTTACTTCAGCAAAAGTGAAAAATAGGTTAATGATAGTACTAAAAAAAAAATAAAAATAAAATAGATGTTTCTATCAACATTCCAGCCCAGCCAGCAGAATTTTATGCAGAAATGTTCTGAAGAGCGGGAGCAGATGTGGAAAGTAGATGAACCACAATCAAATCTTACTAATGAATGTGTAAAATTCACCCCATTGGTGAATTGATAGTGAAACATTTTATTGCACTCACTTCTGCAGGCTGTAACTTGTAACACAGCCCGTACCTGGAAAGTAGATGGCATCTTTTTTTTTTTTTCCTCTCCCTTGTGTGTGCATATCCTTTATTTTTGTTTCCACATTTAGAGATACGGTATCTATGTTTTGAATTACTGTAAAGATGGCTGTTTATTAATCCACTGAAAAGTTACTCTGTCTTTAAACATTATGATCTAAGATCTAATAGTTATAATTTTAGGCTTTGCAAACACAGAAGTGATGCTTAACTCTGCAGTCCTTCCTTTTACTACTGCAGTGTTTCAGGAGACAAAGTGATGCTTAAATAAAGCACAAGTGTTTTTACTGACACTGCTCAGAACAATTCTTGGTAAATGTCAAGTGATTATCATCTCTTGTGTGTCTTATTTCTGCAGTGGGTCAGATGTACTTGGAGGAAGCTTATATTGCTAGACTGAGTAGTATAAATAAAGTGGTTTATAATTGGATGTCTTACTATTTGTCCTTCTCTGTTCATTGTTGGTTTGTCAGCATCATCTCTGGTTTCTTATATCAAAAAATCAGTTTGTAATCAGTAATGATTTCAATACTTGATAGGCATCTAGGTGCTGTGGCACCAGACACCATTTTGTTTTAGAATTACCAGGTAGTAGTTGGTATCAACAGCTGTAGCACTGCAAATGCCTAGTGAATTTGGTTATGGTCTGTACTAATTTAAATATATATATGACACACACACCTCCTTAATCCACATATACGTGTAAACAAGGATAACAAACAGCATGAAGGAATTAAGGATATTGAATGTACATGCACCCTTAAGCATATCGTAGTTGTTCTGTCCTTGGACTTCTTGTTTGAGCTTTGCTGTGCTAATAAACATAAAAAGATTATATGTAGTTTTGACCTTAGAAAGAATGCTTTAAGTCAGAGCAAATCAGCTTATGCTGCAGCCAGTCCAACTACTGACTTAGAGCTCTGTGCAATTCTGAGGAAATACATGATTTTTAACAAGTGTGGCAGAGTGACATGGGGTTATTTTGTGCTTCTGTGCATACAACTGTAAGTGACTTTGCCTTCCAGCTTTTTCTTGCACCTTCCTAGACGTGTACTAAGGGGTTTGTCTCATAACACTCTCCCTTACTTTGAGATCAAAACTGAGTATTTACTGTAGAAAATGTCAAATTCTGAAACAGCTTTTATTTTCAGGTGGATAAGTGACCTAAAAGTCTGTTTTTTAGATTTCCACTAGAAGTTTTGTAGGTGGCATGGTGTTCTTGCCGTGTGTGAAATTGTCCACCTTCAACCACAGCTTCAGTAAGCATTTTACATAGTGGTTTTTTACTTTTTTTTTTTTTACAAATAAAAATTGAAGCCATGTATTTCACTGAACAATTGAGTTTGCTGAAGTAGATTATTTATAGAATATAGGAAAGTTGCAGCTGGGATGCAAAATTGTTTACCCCCCTTTTTTTTTTTCCTTCTGTCAAAGAGAAAGAATAAGGTATATTTGCATAAAGAAAATCTTGAAGTAACATAAGATCAATAATTTTCTGTCTGTTGCAAAGTTTGGGGAATTAAAAACAAAGTCCATCATATGCCAGACTGAAAATATAGCTGTCCTAAATAGCTTGGGGGAGGAAGGAGGAAGAGTAGGATTTACTGGACAGTGATGCTATGGGAATAGCTGTCAAACAATATCGATTGTTTCTGAACAGCCACTTCAAAGGATTTCTGCCCCACAAAATCAATAACAGTGGCTCAACAATCTTCAATTAAAATGACAACTAGAAGTTTTAAGAGTTGGTGATTTATTCTTTAAAATTAAACTTAAATTAGTCTTCTGTATTTTTATATAATAGGATACTAAAAAATAAGCAACCAACTTTCTTTAAGAAAAAGTCAGCTTTTTCAATTTTGTCTCATAAGCTTTACCTGATTCAATTTTGTGAAATTGGAAATTTGCATTTAGTATTTGCTAATTTGTTCAGTGTAGAATTTTGTCTCTTCTTGAGATCTTGAGGGGTTTTGTGCATCAATGTGTAGCTGCACTTTAAACTGTTGAGTTAATATGTGGCAAATTGATACATTTTTGTCCTGGTTTGCAGTAATTAAAATGAATTAAGTGAGCTGCTCTAGTGTTTGTGCTAAGTTAGTACTTCATAGCTTTACCATTCAGTTTTTGTGATTCTACAACTTGTAATTGGACTTTCGGATACACAGGGAAAGTACTTATTTCAGTTATTTTTCCTTTTAATAGCTTAACATTTTAACAATGTTTGTTGGTTGAGTACAATTTCTCTTGCTCCCTGGTACTTGTTAATGGTACACAAGGAAGAAGTAAATATGTATGTGCTTCATGAAATCACTGTGGGTTTCACTTGTAGAAAGAGCAGTGTCATACATGCATTTTTGGGACTGATGTAACTAAGTATGGTCACATGTACTCTGTACTTTCCATGAGTGTTTAGCTATTCTAATAGGAACCAGCTTAGTGAAGAGATGCAGGTTTAACTCAATGTTACATCTGCTTATAATTTTTTACAGAGTTTATTTTCTCTTTGTTCATGTGTTCCAGCCCCCTGGTTATCTTTTTTGCCTCTACTGAACATACTGCAGTATGTCGTTGTCTCTGTCAAACTGGGGGATTCCAAACTACCACAATACTCCAGTTGTGGTCTTATGGGTGCTGAGTAGGGAGACTAATCACTTCATTTCATTAAATAACCACACTTCTATTACAGCCTGGTATTTATTTGTCCTGTCTCACTGCAAGGCACTTATGTTCACCCTGTCTACCGGGACCATCAAGTCTCTTTCAAGCTGTTCTTTAGCCAGTTCCTGCCTAGCCTATACTGCTGTGTGAGGTTACATAGATGTAGGACTCTGCATCTGTCTTTTTTAACTTCATGAGGTTGTTGTCATCCCATTTCTCCAGCCTGTCAACTTTTCTCTGAATTACAGCTCTGCCCTCCAGTGTTTTGGCCACTGTGGTGAATTTGAGCATGCACTCTGTCCTATTGTCCAGGTTCATTAACAAAGCTGTTGAACAGTTTCAGCCTGGGTGTTGATCCCTGAGGGATGTCACTAGTCCTTGATTGGCAGTTGGACTTTGTACTGCTGATTACAACCCTTTGATGCTACCAGTCTGGATAATTTTCCACCCACATCATAGTCCATGTACCCAGTCCAGATCTCAGAAATTTAGCTATAGGGATACTATGGGTAATTCTGTTAGAAGTCGTTCTGACATGTTATCATCAAAAGGGCGTGACAGTATGGTTCACTGTTTAACAAAATAATTCTATTCTGAGGATAAATAGAATTTTAGAACATGTTATTTTTACCAAGAAAAGCAGCAAACCCTCCTATCAGGAAATCTTGGCTTTCTCAGCAAAGGAAAAGTTGGGTTTGTGTATAATTATATCTCTGTTAGGGGGAATAATACTTTGAAGTCTCTGCAGGAATCAATCTCCATAAAAATTTAATAAGTATACCACCTTGCTGTTTTAATTCTGGGGGATCAAATGAAAAAATGCAGAATCCTTCGTAGCTCAACAAGTTCTAAGGTATGTCTTCCTGTATTAGTGAACTTGAAGCTGTTGATCAAATTAGGGAAGAAAAGGAAAAATGAAATGGTAAGTGTTTTTGAGGATCCAGTTGAAGTTTGTAGGCGATTTCTAAACTTTTAAATTGAACATGGAAAATAAACAGTGGGGTAATGTTTGGAACTATTAAACAGGGCAGTGGCGTGACTGTAGTTATACATCAAGGTATCTGTCAGATTTTAAGTACCAAGTTAAACATCAGGAGATTTTAATGATATGACAAAAAGGTTTTACCTTTATCCTGTGAACTTACATAGTTGCAGTTAGGGAAATACATAATGTTAATTTATTTAAAAAAAAATCCAATTGGTTGGATTTTTTTTGGTTTTTTGTTCCTTAAATATAGGTACAAAATATATTGTGGACACGTTAGTTTAGTAAAATCCTTACTATGTGTAAAAGGGATGTACCAAGGAGCACGTAAGAGAATTTAGCAGGACAAAAACGTAAAAAGCAGGAAAATGTAGATCAAGTGTTTGTCAAGTGTAAGAATTTGAGAAAAAAAACCCGAGTTGTTAACGTTAATCTTTTTCTTTAATGGATGCAAAAAGGATCTAATATATAATGTCAGTCTCTCAAGATGGTATATTATATCATAATTTACAAAAACTTATTTATTTTTTTGACCTTTCAAGGGGGAAAAAGTAGAGATGTTGCTGGTTGATATGTAGTTTGCAGTGCTGCTGAACGGAAAGACTGCCAAAATGAAGTCACATCTTGGCTGAAATAATCTTCACCTTATCCTCTACTCCATTACCCGTCAGTTTTGCAAGTACGTCTTGTCCCTTATGCTTTTGTCTTTTTTTTTTTTCCTAGCTGCAACAAAGTTTCCCCACCCCTCTCTTTATAGCATAGTTGAAAATGAAGGGGCTCTTTATTAGGAAAAAAAAAAAAGGGCTGTGTGTATTTTTTTTTTTTTGCATATAGCATAGTGCTATACATCTGAGTCATTGAAGTTATCCTTCAGTTCAGGCTGAGCTCTGGAGTTTATATTCTCTCCTGCATTTTCATTAGTTCTTACCTTTCTGACAAATCTCCAACATAATTGCTACTAGTAATAAGTTCAGCTGAACACTCTTTTCAACTAAAAATTATTCATAAATTTTAAGCAGCAATAGGGTAGTATTTTCACAGAGTGATTTTTGTGATAGCATGTTGTCAAGAACAGGTATCTTAGCAAACTTGTTTCCTCGAGAAAGAGTTCTTAGCCAAACAACCAGAGACAGTCTGTGGGTTTTTGCCTGAACTATATTCATGCTGGTGCATTAAAGGTGGTCTAATGTGGTGGTAAACATCTAATGGCAGGCTGTCTCAAATTTATCCTACCAAAATTGGTATTTCCTCATTTGGGAAGTTACTGGGAATCAACAGTGGAAGATATCTCTAGTCAGTGAACATGGTGAATATTTGTCTAGAAATAATTTTTCCTGTGTTTTGTTAATTCTTTTAAGCATGCTGACCTAGAGACTAGACGCAATGCATGTTTTTCTTGTATCTGTTCCAATTTTGTTCCTGTGAATGGCCTTAAACAGGGTAGTGTTTCTCTAATTAATATTTTTCTTTTTCACTCATCACATAAAATATGATTGGAGAACCACTATTTGAAAAATTTATCTGGGGATTTTAGCAATATACTACAATTCAGTATTTCAAAAACTGTAGTCTAAAACTGTTACTTTAACATCAAGTTGTCTTATAAATAGAGGTGAACTTCAATTTTGTAGATTTCAGGTTTATAATCTTACTGTTTAGGGATTTATTTTTTAAAATTATCATTCTTTTTCCTTCTTATTCTTCCCTTTCCATCCCAAATTCTTTTACTGACAATGTGAAAATTCACTAGATGAGAATCCACATAGATTTTGATTTGTTGGTTGTTTTTTTTTTTTTTCCTCAAGTATACCCTAGTGAAAATAAATCTCATTACATTGAACAACTGACAAATACAAACGGTTCTAGAAGGAAGAGCATATTTAGGCATCAAGTCTTTTTATATGCTTATCTATGTGAGTCGCATCTGTTTAAATGTGTGAAGCACATCAAATGCTTTCATTAGTGCTTTAGGTCTCATCGTATAATCCTTCTCTGGTTAGTAAGATTAAATGTGCATTGTCAAATGCTGATGAAATAGAAAGAATGCATTTCAAACCTGAAAGGTCACCTGAATGTACTGAATTCCTCATCAGATACTAAATCCGTGTCCGTAGGGTATGAATTAAAGGTTTCTCAACAGCTCACACCACTTCATGTACATTCTACCTTCTGTCTGTGCCATAGATACTGCTGAAAAATGGTTGACTGTGCAGTTGACTCCAGTGTAAAGCCCCCCCCCACAACTCAGCAGCCCACTCCAGCATTCCACATGACACACTGCAGCAAGGCCTTTCACTGCTGTGCTGCAGCATTGTCCTGCAGGGATAAACTTACATCTGAGCGGTTGTTTCAACATGTGTCGATGATGTTGTACATTCTGTATATTTATAAATATGAATTTTTCATTGGTAAGTAATTTCTATTTTCTCTTATCTGGAGTGTGCTTATATAACCAGGTGGTCCTAGTGGGAAGACAACAGGTCTTTGACTAACTTCATACTTGTCAATGTTCAAGGGTTTCTTCAATTAGTCTATAGTGTTTTCTCCACTCCATTAAGTGCCAGTGAAAATAATATCCCTTCATAACATGGAGTTGAGTCACCTGTCTTTTTGCAAAGGGCAGGCAGAAGTGTTACAAATGAATTCCTCAGCTCCTTTGCGTGTGATACGTGTCTTATAAAGATGTGTATCTTATACAGATGCCTCTTGTATTTGGAACAGCTTTTCAGCCAAGTTGATGGGAGATCTGAGAGACTTTGAACAAAGACCGAGTAAACTAAAAAAGGGAAATGAAGATAGGAAATATAGGAAACTTCCTGTGGCTCTGAAAAATTACTTGCAATAAAATTCTTAGTATTACTTCTGTCATAGCATGGGGCTGAATTACTAATGTAGAAAGACAGAATACAGTTTACTTAAACATGAGATGCGTTTGTTTCCTTAAAGCATAATTCTTGTAGGAAGATGATCTGTCTTAGGTTAGTGTGATCTCTGTATTATTCGTTATCCTCTGTGATATTTCAGTTCAAGTGCTTTTAATAATGAGTTCAGGTGGAAGTCATGAAACTTACAGTTTCGTAGGTTTGAGAACATAAAATATATTTTGACTTTTATGGTGGTTTGCAGAATTATTGCACAGATGAATCACCATCTGCCTGATGGTGAAGGGAAACAGCCCTTATTTTGATGATTAACCTAAGAACGGCTTTGTCATTTGTGGTACCTTAAGAATATTTCCAGTTCTATTACTGCAAACTTTTTAACTTGTCCAAATTATAAAGTTAAAAAGAAATTATCAACTAACTGTATTTTGGATGACGTGGCACAATTTTAAAGTCCACAAAAGCAGTGAAGAAAACATGCTTTTAGAGAGTTTACCCATTAAGTTACTTTAGAGTTATTCTCTGTCTTTCAGAATGGATTTTGAACAGTTTCTGCTTTATTTTTTTTGTACTTAATCTTTAAATAAAGTCACATCTAGCAGCAGCAAAAAAAGCTGAATAAATAGTGAATAAATACCGAGCACATACCTTAAAACAAAGAGATTACTTTCAGCTTAAATGTAACATCCCATGCACAATCTTCATGTAAGGTGGAAAAAAGAGTAGTTCTTTTGTTACTTCTTGTGATAAAAGTTTATCCATCAAGTACCAAGTAATACAAATCAAGTAACTTTCTTGGAATATTCCTTAACTGTGACTACTACACATGATCTTGTGCTTTATTTTTGGTTATTTTTGTCATCAGATTTCATTACTGTCTGTGTTTTTCTCCCTTCTGGATGTTTATGGCTGTTTAGAAAATGTTAAGGAAACTGTTTAGAGAAGAATAAGGTACAGATAATCTACAACCCAATCCTCAGATACCTTTGATCATCTGGACCTGTGGATGTCATTTAAGTTGTTACTATGCACTGGCTTGGATCTAGGAAAATGGATTTCAGTTTTTTGTTTTGAAATGTAACACAGACCAAAAAAATGTATGCCAACATCTCAGGTAGAGAGCTGTAACCCTTTCAGTGTAATGGCATAAAGCTTGTTCATAATCTTGTTTTTATTTGTAAAGAAGTGATCTTTATCATGGGAAGGGTTACTCATTCGAATCTATTACCTTCTTGATCTTACAGCTTTTACAAATACTCAACTGAAATAGCTAAAATATAGCAGAATCAATAATTTTTCTGTCCTGAAAATCAGAGAGAAGAATGATTACATGTATTGCTCCAACTTTTCAAAAGCTCTTTGACAAAAATCACATGAAACTGGGAGGATGTACAACTCCTGTTTGAGTACCTGTGAAGTGTCTTTGAATCTGTGATTTGCAGTGAGAAGCCTCTGATTAATGTGAACATTTTGGTGATGTACGCATATGCTTAAGCATATTAAACACTGTCTGGACTAATACATTTTGGGATCTATATGTCCTGGATATAAACAAATTTAATGTGTAAACTTCCAAACTTGAACTTATTGACTGCATATCCCATACACTGGCCTTCAAGGGGCGGTGAATTATGGAAGGATTCTAAAAGAATTTGAAAGACATTTTTTTGTCTGATTGTTTTGGGACTTTTTTGGGTATGTCAATATTAGAAATGATCAAAAGTTTTGGCCAGTAAATAATCTGGAGAGAGTGCCATAAAGATACCATAGAAAATATGTACATTTACTGTCTGCAATGTGAAAGCCTGTGTTACTGTACTGAAGCACGATACAGACAAAGATAACGAAGGCTTCCTATTTATCTTTCAGACAAACAGATGAAATAAAGTATATAGAGGAGTTGCATTAGGGGACAGAAGATAAATTTGGTACCTCTTAGTCTGTTTTCTGAAAATGAAGCTGAAATTTCACTTTGGTTACAAAAGGCCAGATGAGAATGTGTCAGGAGTTACTGTTCTATCTTGATGTTAATTTGAGTTATAAAAGTCTTATAAAGAAAGAAGGGCCTACCTGTTAACCAACACAGATTAACTATAATAGTAGTTTCGAAGCAAATTTCTAATAGATTTTGAAAATACCACGTATGAAACAGTCTTCATTCATGGTACTGATTTATAGAGAAATCAGTTAAGTAAATCTACTGAATTAGTGCTATGTCATTTCATGTTTCGTTGGAGAGACTGGAAAGGAAATGGGTGTATCATGAAGGAAGAGAACTGGAAAAGCTGCTGGAGAATGTGGGGTGAGAATGAGGAAAACAAAGCATTTGTCTGAGGGGCTGTGTTTGTAGTGTAGGAAAGGTTGATGGAGATGGAATGCAATGTGTCTCGCAGAGGAGTGGAATTTGAAAAAGGTAATACGGTCTTTATGTATTCAGAAGGTAAATGTTATTTCTGTTGTTCTGACTGTTGGTTGCTATGGTAATAAAAAGGGTTGACTAGTAAGTAGCTTTAGTATCTAGCTGTTTATTAAGCTGAACATTGTAAGACATTTTCAGAACAGCAGGGACATCTATTTTGTTAATATTTGCCAATTTTGTGTGTATTTTTATCCTCTTTAGCCATTTTTTCAAGTCTCTAGAATGTTGATAACGTCTTTTTCCTTCTCTTTCATTGACTTCTGTTTCCAGTTTTCTGTTCATAACTACAAATTGTTTTCTTTTTCTCTTGACATGAAGGATGTTTGAGTTTGAACTACTTGGAAAAGTTTCTCTTAGTGAAGTTTGTCTTTTTTAAAACATGCAAAGACTGTTTAACAGTAAATTACAAACAGGCCTTTCATGAGTGGCTTTGAATGAGGGCCTCTATATTAATACAAGAATATGCAAAAAATGAGTTATATGGACCTATACTGTATAGCTGTATGTAGTATTGGCAAAGAAATACCAGTTGAGATGGATCTTTTTTATTTTATGTACTTGTGACTTTTGGAGAGATATTTTTATGTACACGTTTAAGAGAAACTTACCTGACTTTATCAGTTAAAATACTTTGTTGACACAGTGCAGTTCAATCTCTTATATTGCCATCATGTATTTTAACTCCAGCTTAAAAGCAGTGGCATTTCCTACTGATGGTGGGATTAATCTATGTCAAGTTTAGAATTAATGCCTATGTTGCTTGTGAGCTCTGCAAAAATAAAATGTAATTATGACTTTAGTTTGCAAGATATGCACATTAGTTAGTTTCTTAACTAAGCTATCTCCTATACATTATCTGTGTCTCTCTCCCACAGTCAGGTGGTGAAGATCATAGCCTTAATTTAATCTTTAACCCCAAGGTATTTGAAAAAAGTGGGAATTTAAGCAGAGCAGAGAATGGATGCTCCACAAAGAATTTTCCATTAACATCACAGACAACTTTGTTTCATTTTTAGTGCTTTTGAATTAGTTCTGTTAAAATTTTAAAAATAATGCATGGGAGGAATAAATGAAAACTAGGACAGGTAGAATGTAACCATTTTTGTCTTTCACTCTAATGTTCAATAGTATCTCTACCGTGAAAGGGATGTAGATTGTTCTCAACAGCAGAGCTTTGTTGAAAGTTTCTACTCTCTAAATGCTAAACCCCTCTGGAATGAAGTTGCCGTTTTGCTTAATATTATATGTGTGTGTGTGCAATGTTAATTATTACTATAGCTTCTATACAATTGTTGTGTCCATTTCTGAAATAGCACTGTATTATATGTAGCTCTCCTAATGCATTTGGGAAGACTCCATATTGCAACTTCCTGTGCTTGATAGCCAAGTGTTTTTTGAAGTCCCAGTGCATTCATGAATCCAGTAGTTAATACACAATTATTTCATTTTTCCAACAGCAGATAATTTATTTAGTGGCAGAAGTTAACACTGTTAATGAATTTCTTGGGCTACATTTTGGGAATTTTCTAATTATAGTTGTTTTTTTTTAAAAAAAAGCTACAGTTTTGAAAATGTAACTTAAAAACTCAGGTACAATAGAAAGGTTATAAGGTGTGTTGATTTGGAAATTCTGACAAAATAACGAGAGGGTTAAAGTTTTTCTGATGTTCTTAGAAGATGCCATGTTGATGCACATATTCCATATGCAGTACCCATGAGAATTATGTCTTTATTTTAAGCTTCATATCTTTTCATGTATGAGAACTGCAGAAATGAATCTGGTGTGTTTCAGACTCTTAACTGTTTTCCCAGTAAGCTCTTTTGAGTGTTTTTTTAATTGCCATGCTTTTACAGCATAGCGGGTGGTACACAGAAGTAGTGACAGCATCTTTTTGTCATTGGTGTCCAGTGCTGCTTCACCTGCAAGTGGTACAACCATATCTGTGCTTATCCACTAATTGTTTTCACATTTACAGTTAGATGGTAGAATATTTACAACAATGTATCCCCTTTTCAAAATGTTATTTCTGGGGGCATCGTGTGTGTGTGTGTTGTTTTTGTGTGTGTTTGTGCGTGTGTGGTTTTTTTTTAAGTACTTGATGAGGATCTACTAACTTAAACTGCAGTGTCCTTAATTTGTTAAAAAAATTTACATTGGGAATTCCAATGGGAATGTAAAAACACTTTAAGGGCAAAATCATGCATAAGCAACTGGAGAACTTAACAAATATGTTAGTGCTACTTAATGTCTTTTACTAATTGTTAAATTAATGAGATGATTTAAAATCTACATACCTTTGTGGGTTTTTTGCATTGGGATCTGAATTGACAGGCTGCAGTCTATTCACTATGCAGCTTGTATATATGTGTTGTAGGTGAATGTCTGTTGATATGATCATTGGCAGAAAGTTTTTGCAGGAAAACTTACTTGGCTTCACCCCCTGCTCCTTTTCTCCTCCTTTCCTTTACCTGCTCTTTTTTAATTTTAGAGGCCTTTCTTTTCCTTCTCTTCTGGTGGCAAGATAAGGTGTTTCAATAAGTATTTATCTTGAGTCGATCACAGATTTTCTGCCATGATCTGGATTATTAGAGTTCCTTTGCAATGAGATGCTGTAGTTCTGTGCTTTGTGGATTACTTTCAGTTCTGATGAGTAACTGGAAACTTCACTTTTGAAAATCCTGAAGTCTGCAGTTAATGATAGAAATAGGCTATGTTGATAATTAATGCAAAGAATAGAGCAATCATCCTTGAGTTGAAAGCTCATTAAATCTTCTTTCCTTTATGCACTTTCTCTCTTCATATAGGGAAGACTTACGTGCATTGTCCTTTGCACAGGTATTGCTGGATGGCAGAAGGAACAGGAGTAATGAGAAAAAATATTTAGAACTTATGCTTAATAAACACAACATTATTAAATTTTCTGTTTAAAGATTTCAGAAGTGAGCTTTGGGACCTAAATTACCTGTTTCAGATTATTATTTTAGGTTAAATTTGGAGAATGGAATTTTTCAGGTCTAAGCCATCATACAGCTCGTAAGAAAGCAGAGGAGGTAGGACTGCTCTCTACTTGCCATTGACAGAATACATATATTGGCTTAGTGATCAGGAGGTTGGGGTGTTACTGTTTTAATGTTATTGTTTGCACCTTATGGGCAATAGATCAGACAAGGAATTGAAAACATAGAATTAGCCAAGTTTTGTGAAATTGAAGGTTCATCCAGTTTCATTCCTGTCTTTTGAGGTCAATTGATAGAGGGAATTTGTGGGGAGTGTAACAACAGTAGCAAAGCATTGGGAGGCATTTCCAGGATAATCTTCTTAGATGTAAATTTGCATAACAAGATAATACACATTTCCTGGTGTGATTCTTGAAGATATACTATGGACCTGCAAACATCTGCCAGCTTTGTCTTTTGGATTACAGGTCGAGGATGGTGGTCCCTCACCCTTTGGCACTAGGAGAAGACTGCAGAGTAAATCCTTGCCTGTGGGCTGTTCTGTTGTTAGTTATTCTGTTGTCAGTTTTTTACTTCAATGAGAAATGTCACTGTTGACCATGAATGACATAGCCATGTCTTCTGGAAACATCTTGACCAAGAGTTGGGAAGTGCTGATACGCAGTCTTGGTGTTGTCTCTTTTCACATAAAAACAACAGCAAAAAACACGCTTCTTGCACTCTTCTTACTGTTGTCTTTTCTTTTAGGCAGCTTTATTGCAAATATATATTTTTTGGTTTTGTTTTAAATTTCGTTCTGGTTTTTTTGTTTGTTTTAAATGATGAAGTTGGAAGTTGATGCTTCTAAATTCCTAGGTATTTTGGTTTAGTTGTTTGGGGTATTTTGTTTTGGTGTTTTGTGTTTGTTTTTTTTTTAAACATACAACACCGTTGTGTTTATTTGTTTGGAATAATCTGATGATGTGTTGAATCTGTTCAAATTTTACATCAGAAGAATATAAACATTTTACTATGTCAGCAACCCTCAACTGCTGATAAACTACCTGTGAACAAGGAAAAAAAAAAGAGCTATCTGAAATCAGTCCTTTCATCATATTACCTCTTTGTAAGTACAGCTTCTAGCAGCTACTCCAGTTTGTTACTGTAAGACAAGCTGTTAGCGCAGCCTTTGTCATTTCAGTTTTTCACACCTTTTTCTTTGTAACAATCTCTGCCATTTCAATTTTTCGTGCGTTTGTGTGTGTGCTTGTCTTTAGATGCTACATGTGCTGCACTCACTGAAGACTCATGTTGGCAGGCAGCTGCCATTGGCAACTGGAGCTGGTTAAAAAAAAAAGCCAACAAAACCTGGCTGCAGTACCAGATTGGTGCAGTTCATCAACCAGACTGAAGTTAGAGAACACTGCTTCTCTGTCCTGTTTGACAGGGCATCATCAGTTGAAACTCCATTTCTGTTGCTTGTTAAGGAATGATAATTTTAGCAGTGAACTCCCAAGTGTATTTGCAGGAGGCATATGAGGGAGGAAGGAAGGAGAGTAAAAGTAACAAAAAGAGATGTTGTAGGTATTACATGAATATGATCTCCCAACATCTATTGCACCACCTGTGACCATTCTGCAGCCAGAAACATCACCTACTGCCAAAAATTTGGACAAGAGCTAGTGAGAATGCTTGGTTAGATTTGGTGATCTGAATGTCAACCTTTAAACTCACAGGGAAGAATGAAAGGTGTCTTGATAAGTGCTTGTGCAACTGTTACAGGTGATCTCTAAGAGATGCCAATCTTCTTCTGGAGACTGTACAAATACAAAATATAACAGCTGTGCTCCAGATGTATTAACCTGGCTGAGTGTTAGACCTGATTTAAAGTTAAAGATTATGGAGAGGGTGGATTTGTGAGTAAATCACTCCAGTGCAGTACAAAAAAGCCCTGATTTTTCTTTAGATTTGAGAGAAACTTAAGCAGGAACATTTTTCAAATGAAAAATTTGCTCAAGCTCAGTCAGAAACAGATTTGTGTTAGGACATTAAAACCCCCACTTTTCAAGTTTCTGTTTAGAGTTGACTATCTGGAAAATCTAGATGAAGAGAAGACCTGCAAGAACATTCAGAAAATTTTGGCAGTAGGTTCTATTGAACATGTTACATCATTTTTGGCTTCTGGATTGGTGACACATGTATACGGTGGTGTGCTTTGAGCTTACAAGCTTTGGAAGTGGATGGTTTTTGTCTTCTCAGCTTCCTGTGCTTGCTTATTACAAAGCCCTGTGCTTCTAGCACTAACCATTGTATCCTATTTATAAGCATTTTGGACAATATTCTTATTGAAATACTGATAGGTGAGTTCAAGGCAGTCAAAGGACTCATTGATATGTTTTAGAACCCTTTAATGTTTTTTCCTTAATACTTAAAGAAAGTGCAACCAATTTCTGCATCTGCCATTTTCTGCAGCTCTTGCTGGTCTCTTTTGTGCAAGCAGCTTCTCTTACTCAGCACCTTCAGCAGCTCTCAGGCTTTGTCGTTGGCTGGTGCGTGGCTGCAGAGTTTATAATACATTATTCACAGCTTTGGCTTCAGAAAATAAGGTCTTCAATCACAGGACAATGGCTGAAATGGAACAAACAGCTAATGTAAGTGAGTTAATATTTGATTTTTATTCCAGTGGTTATACTTTGAAGCCATATATGATGGAGTTCAATAAGAAATATTCTTTGCATAGAAGACATAGTGTGTTGTAATTTGGAAAGAACTGCATTTCAGTTCAGTCCTCCCTGAAGATCTCTGAGAGGTGGCAAGAGCTGAGGTACCACACAGGGAAAGAGTCATCAACAGATCATCAGCTGAAGTGTTCTTAGTTTGGGAAGGAACTTGAAGCAAGAATTGGAAAATGGGCCTGGCAAGAGTCACTGAGCAATATGGGTTTTAGGCATAAGACACTGAGACAGTGCTTGTTTGGGAACAATACAGATAAACAAAGGAAACGGGTAGGAGAAGCCTGACTGGGTCCTGCAACCCTGGTACTCTTGAGATAATGCAAACTGAATGAGTTCTAGAAGTTTATCTGACTTGCTGTCTGTGTAAGAGAAAATTAAAACTCTAAACATGTATGTACACCGTACATATTCTATTATATTTTTACATTCCTCTCTAAAGAAAATTGTTGGCTTATTTTTTAGGTAGAAAATGCTAGCTAAAAACCAGCTCATAACCAGCATTTAGTAAATTGATGGGCTGTTTCCTAGTTCCAACCTGAGCATAATAGTGGAAGAGTTGAGGATGATTTAAGATGGGGCACAGATGAAAGCTCCCCTCTGGTCTTGATGTGGTGTTGACTACTGAATGTACAAGATTTACTTTATTGGGTCATCTAATTCTGAAAGCTTTCTGCTGTGTCTTGTGTTAATTACATTGCAGAAAATTACTCAGTGGGTGGGTGTGGGTGCTAACACAAATTCCTCAATAAATAAAAAAAAACACCTGCATAAACCTTCCTCTTTTTTTTATATTATATTGTAGTCCTTAGCTCTCCTCCTCTCTCTGAGAATACCTGATTGTGAAATCCTGTGGTGCCCTCTGGTGGTTAAATTTTAAGTAAAGATATTGAAACACAGTAAACTTAGAAACAACAGCACAAGGTCTGTAAGTATTCAGAAAAAAAAAAGATTATGAATTTGTGGAGATGTATGAGCGTGCAATATTACTGAATGGTTTTTAAGTAGGGAGCAGTCTGAGTTCTGCTTGCATTTTAATATCCTTCTCAAATTTCCTGTTGGCTGCTTGGAAATCAATTTTACATTGTTTCCTAAAGATTTGAGGTTTTTCTATTTTGATAACATTCACCTATAATTATGTGACTTCTCAATTAATATGCATTGCCCCACCTTTGCAGAAATAACATCAGCCATTTCCTATTCCCAAGTTAAAATGCTATATGTGTGTTAAAAAACCCTGCAACATTAGCTGAAACAAAGAGGACCAGGATAGTTTCATAAATGAAACTATGAAATCCACAAAGGATTAAAATCTGAGGGAAAAAACCCCCAAACCTACTGTAGAGAAGCTACAGGGAATAAGACAAGATGATCTGGATGAATGACGCTTCCACCCTCATCTCCCCTTTTTCTACAGTACTAGAAACTGCTACAAGTCCTGTTCTTCGTTGTCTTTTCTAATACTGTGTTTTCCATGAGGGGTGTTAGAAATGAGATCTTGCTGAAGTGACCACAGCATTACACTGCCCTTTAGGATTACTGCGTGGTAGTATAATTCTTAGGACATTTACTACTTAAATATTTTGTTTATATGGGGATTTTTCTAGAATGGGCAGAAGTGGAGGGAGATAACTCTGGACAATCATTGACAATTAGTACAAAGCATCAAGAGGGGAATTCAGAATTAATCTCTAGTCTAGCTGTGCTCCCAGACAACTTGAAAAAGGTTGTCTTATGCCATGACCAGCAATATGTCAAAATCAAAATAAACTGCTAAGATTAAAGGAGTCTGTTCTCTGGAGAGATCAAGATGGACTTTTTTTTTGTGTTTGTTTTTATTTGTTTTTAATTGATGATGACAGTGTAAGTGTGGTAAATTGTAGAAGCAAAAAAATTTGTAACTACAAGCAGATGATATATCTTTCTGGTCTATCTAAAGTCCAGAAATGTTGTATTCTTACTGGTATGTAACTGCTACTTGTACTCTGAAGGTTGTTCTGAGAATCCACTGAATTGCTCCATATAGACAATGTGTACACTGTAAGCTATGTGATAGACTAATTTTAAAAATGAAATATCTTTAATGAACTCTTTGTAGAAATAAATTATGCACTTAAGGTAGCCTGTGCATTGTTTATTATAGTGAGCTTTTTCTGGGTGCTTTTTACCATATGTGCTTTTGCTGAATCTGTGGTGTTTCTGCCTGTTTTCAAAAGTTGAACCCATAAACTTATTTCAGGAAAGAATTTGTCACTGGGTCGTAATGGCTGTGGGAAGCAAGTAGGGTGGGACAATATCTTTGGTAAATAAATAATAGTTCAACTTGACACCAACCATGGAAGCCCATCTTCTAGCACTGCGTAAACTGGCTGCTTTTTTCAGTTTTATCAAGCAGCTGGGGAAAAAGAGACATTCCACTGTGGAAGGAAGGTGATTAAAAAATGGGCTGTCATCCTTAGAAAGGTAAAATGAAGGTTTTACTTGTGCCCTTACACTGTATGCTGTTAGTGGAGGTGAGCATTCTGGTGGAATTGCTTCTAAAGAAGGTAGTACTCCCCCGATGTTTAGTGTTCTAGTCTCCATTTCATGATTGTGATCTTAAATACTTTACAGTTTGGCATTATTTACTAATAATTGGATAATAAAAAGTGACTTTTCCGCTACTACAGGACTATAGAATGAAGGATTAGGATGTCAAAGCTTTCTTACTTATATTCACCACTCCTTGCCCCCCTGCCTCACCTGGTACTTGAGGCTCAGATAATGATTTCAGGTAGTTGCTTCTACTCAGAGCTAAGAATGAGAATGTCATGTAATTAGTTTCTTACTTTAATGGGAATCTGAATAACCTAAGCAAAGGAACTTAACTTACAGGTGATTGTTTAATTAATATACTGTAAAGTATCTAGCTCTGTCCAAATTAAACACTTGAGATGGTTATGTAAAATGCTGTTGTTAGGCTACTGGTCAGATTAGTTTAGATCTCTAGTGTATCAGAAAAATTTTATTCAGTTTTGTTTTTATGAATATATTTTATGTGTGGACTAAGCAGAACAGATGATAAATTGTTCTGAATAGTTAGGGAAAAAAAATAAATTCCAGATGGTGATGGGAAATATATTAATAGCCTGCTGCCATATTCTAACTCTTCTTTGACATGTGACTGTATCTCATTTCCACTAGCATTTAAATAAATAAAGACATAAAAATTGATATTCAGTTCTGGCAGCTCTGAAATTGATAGTATATTCAGTAGCTTCAAAAAAAAAAAGAAGCTGAATTTAGAGTTTATTCAGATACTCTAAAGAAAGAGTAACAGCCATAAGGATTCTAACAGAGGCCAAGCATTGCTTTTCTTAAACTTCTAAGAGGTCAGCTCTTTGATTAGAGCAATTGCAAGTGCTGTATGGCATCAGTAAAGTAGAACCCACTAAGTTATAGAATGCACTGAGAAACATTGAAAAGAGGAAGATATTTTGACTATCCACAGGCATTCAGTGTGACTCTTTATGTTTAGTAAATAGAAGATCATAGATGTATGGAAGTTGTTTTCATTAGGACATTGTCTTATTCTTTGTACTATTTATGACTAAGAGAACTTACACTGCAGTTTAAAAGGGGCAATATTACATTTGTTTACCTCCTTTTCTTTCAAAAGTGAGTACAAAGTGTCATTATTTATATCTGAAAAATATTTTTTTCTATGTGAAATAACTTAGCTATGATACTATATATAATATAGTTATATATAATATAACTAATGTAAAATTTTCTTCTGGGATTGTTAGGTTGTGAATAAGAAGCTCTTAGAATTTAGGTGATTTATTCATGAGAAATATAATTTGATTCAGAAATACTGCTACAAAGAATCTCAAAATTTCTCTCTGCTGCTTTTTTTTTTCTTTCTTTTTTATTTTTTAAGTTGGCTTCCTTGTATCAGCCTATGACTGTTGTCTCAGGGAAGAGAGCTTATCTAGGGAATCTCAGAACAAAGCGTTGTGAGAGATGAAGTGTGAGTGAAGATTCCCTGTTCCAAAGCCCGAAGTGCTAACCACAGAGGAATGAGGACTCCTGGGAGGCATCCCAGCAGTCTGCCTGGACCAAACATGACTTACTTTTCTCAAGCAGCCCAGCCCCATGTGCAGCTGCATACAGCCCCTTCGTCAGGGTGTTATAATGAAACTGTAATTAAGCTGCCCTGATGGTGTATTCTGTGTGCAGGTAGAAAATTTTGTTGCGTGAAAGGAAGATGTGTGTTCCTCTGGTCTGTGTTCCTATACCTGTCATCAGATGATTTGCTTTAGTATTTCCAGTCTCTGTCTGGAATTTGATTTGGGATTTTCATACTGTATGTGACTTTTCTTACTGATGAATTACACTTTCTGTGAGTACATTATGGAATCGTATTGAATGACTGGAAGGAGCCAAGACACTATTTGGGAAGCCTTTTCATTTTGCAGGATGTATTTTAATAGTAATTTGTATTATCAAATGACTGACATAATGCAAAACAGCAAATTGTTTCTGCAGCTTACTTAAACTTGAAAATAGTTATTGTTAGACAAGAAAAATTATTTCTCAATCTTATTCCACGTGATCTTCAATAGAATTTGTGGTAATGGTAAGAAATTTACATCGTGCATTTGCTTCTGTTCTAAAGAATGATAGTCTGTGGGCAGGACATAAACAAGAAAATGATAGTTAATTTTTATTTTCTGAATAGTTCAATGAGGTGAATATATCCCTACTTGCATATTTTTCATTTTAATTTTGTCAGCTTTCCTAAAAGAAAGCACATAGTGCCCATTAGAATCACTGTACAGAGGATTTAGAACTCCAGAGGGTCCTGTTGAATTCCACTTCACGTTGGCATAAGTATCTCAGTCTTGTCAGTAACTTTAGAAGTGTTGAAGTCCTTGCCTCCTTTTCCTCTTTTGTCCTTGAATTGATAAATCAGCTTAGTCAGTGTAGAAAATTCAGTAAAGCTGATGCTTTTTGAGTTCATGTCATCGTTTGCTGTTTTCATCTGATTAGTAGAAAAGAGCTGGCTAAGTCATAAACTACTTAATATACAGGAAGAGCTGTAGTTTTGTACTGAGGTGGGTGAAGTTCTTTAGTTTGTGGCAGTAGATAATAGTGTGTAAATATTGAAGCAGCTGTGGACAGGAAATTAATTATGCAAGTCTCTGAATTTGGACTTGCCTGTGGAGAAATAAAAGGTAAAAGTTGAGTAAAAAGTCACTTAACTTTCTAAAGAGCATTGTACTTTTTCTGGAGACAATACATAACTAGTAATAGAATAGAATATGCTAAAAGGAAAGTTATTTATCTTGATATTTTCAGACTTTTGATTTTTATGTCATTAGTAGATATAAAAATTACACAACTATGGAGGTTTTTTTTTTTTGGTCATATTTTAAAATAGCTGATTGAAGACACTTCTAGACTGGTTTTTGGAAATGAGCCTTCTCCCATGGTTTCGAATTTCCTGCATGACATGTTACACCTTACATTTTGTCAAATTACACCTGTCAAATCATACTGGATAATATGACAGTACATGAAAGAAGTGAAACAACCTGACAAGATGTATCAAATATAATACTTCAGGTAGAAAGTTATAAACAAATGGTTGGATATTACTGACAATGTTGATGTTCTTTTCTTTACTGATAGCAAGGCATTCAAAGTTCATTTTGTTGTTTGGGATAAGAGGTTTGTCATATTTCATCTTCTAAAACAGGTTTGTTAGTTTACTTTATCAGTCTTAAGGTAGCAGCTATGATAACTAGGTCTAACTTGTTAACTGCTATGATGGCAGATTTTGGGCTAATGTTAAAACATATAACTATGAATTAATGAACCTCTTCAGGGTGTTTGGCTTTGTGTTCCTCCTCAGTGTAATGAATTTCTCTTCATACCTTGTCATTCCTTGTTTGTGTATGGAAAAGATGTTCCCGTGCATCTTGGATGATTATTAATGATTTTGACCTTCTTAATGTATATAGAAACGTATGTAAGTGTAGACATTTCCTTCTGTTAATTTTTAATTTAATTTCTTCCATTACTTTTCTCCAGTTGTTTTTAAAATGAAATAATTTTTTCTGCAAAGGGTAGCTGCCTATCTTTCAAGTTCTTCTACCATTTCTGAATGTGCAGGTTCCCAGGGAATGCCTTTGGTTATGCATCCTGCTTGTACTGGTAAATTTTTTAAATTATTTGAGCTTAGATCAAGTAGTTCTTTTCCTTACCTCTGTGCAACAGAGTCATTTCAAGACTGTAACCGCATGATGTGGATAGAAGGAAAAAAGAAAATGTGACCTTGTTGTTCATAATACTTTTGTAGTATTATGTAGAAAGTCTTGATATCAAGGCAAGGATAAAAATCAGGATAAAGGAGCATTTGTCGTTTGCTTTGTTAATAAAAGATTGGTATTAAACTAGGGCTGAGCTTTGGGCATGAATACAGTAGAAATACAAATTGCAAGTGAACAGATGAATTTTTTTTTTCTTTCTAAGTGACCGCTCAGCAGATAAAATGCAGCTAGTTTGCTCTTTTTGCGTAGCTTTTCAATTGCCTGTTGTGAAAGAAAGTGAATATAGAAGAGAAATTAAACATGACTTAGTGTGTTCTGTCTTTGAAACCCTTGAAATATTAGTGCATCAAAGAAGATTACAATATGAACTCGATTACCACATTTTACTTCCACTGTAATTTTTCTCAATTTGGAGGCTGCTTATTCTATTAAAAGAGAAGACTTGAACTAATGGTGATTGGTGATCTGCCCTACTGACTTTTTTTTACTGATGTAAATCAAATTTAGTTGTGCCATTGAGGGTATTATTTAATACTTATCAGCTCATGTATCCAATTTAGACACAGAAAATGATTTAGAATGCACACTTCCAATAACAGAGGCAAACTGAGGACAAAAGGGGTAAATTGCAAATAAGGGCTGAATATATACTTAATTAAAATGTGAGTGTTAAATTGTTTACGCCTGGGGGGCGTCCTGTGTGCTGGGACCCAGCTCTCTGCCCTGGTCAACTGTTAAGAAGGTCCCTGATACGATTTTGGCATGTTCTAACCAGTGAACTATGAAGACAAGTCCCAGCCGTGGTTGGCAGTCAGATGTTCAGAGAGTGCCTGTAAATGAGGCTGTGTGGTGTTCTCTGCTAGTGTCCCAGTATGCTTTTGCAACATCAGCTGTATGCTAAGCCACTGGAAAGTATTTAATCTCTTTTTCCATCCCTGGCGTATTCAGGGTTTTAAACATTAGAGCATCTTTAATTACCATTATTGAAGGTCTTTCAACTTGGAAGATTGGAAATATATTTCACTAGAGACAACACCATGGTAATTGGCATGTGGTTGCAATGTCTGCACAATGTTGTTCCTATTTCAGTCCTTTACATAAAAGATTGTTTGCTGATTTTCCCAGAAGTATAAAATTAATTCAATCCAGGCTCTATCAAGTAATTTCAATGGAAATGAAATAGTAATTTTTCAAATTGTGAATTATTAAAGTCTGCTTTTCTCAGAAAGGTAGGTTTTGAGATATAGAGCAGCATTGTTTCCTTCTAATTCTGTTAATCAGAACGCTATAGTTGTCACAGCTTAGGTTCTAATTTGATTATTAGAAAGTATATAATAGTGAGTGTCAGAGTGCTAAAAAGCTTTTATAACATATGTGTGATGTTTTTTAATTAAATTGATATTTGGTGCTTCTGCCCAGCTATATTCAAGTACAACAAGTATTTCGGCATAAAACTATGAACAAAGAAATACTGGCAAGACAGTTCTGAAGGGTCTACCTCAGAGCTCCTTTGTGCTTTTTGGTGACATGTCATAGGATGTGACATGGTGATCATTCCATGTGAGCAATTTAAAGTGTATGTGAAGGCTCATGATTAGTTGTCTTTATTGAAAATTATGCGTTCTGAGGATGGTTAAGTGCTGGCATAGGCTGCATAGGGAGGGTATGGACTTCATATCTTTGGATCATTTGGGAAACAGGAGGACAGTTTGAATTAAGAGCCTCTTTTGGATAAGGGGTTGGACTACAGATCTCCCAAGGTCCTTTCCAGTGCAAATGAACTTTAATTTATTTTTTATAGGAATTTTTTTTTGTAGTGTTTTATTTGAATACAAAATTTGGAACATCATGTGCTTGCAAAGGTTATGAACCAGTTAAATTTTGTTACAATGAAGACTTTTTCCTAATTTGATGTACTCAAGAAGCTGTTGTTTGCAGACTGAGATCACTTAAAAATAGATCAATCGTATTTTGTTTTGAAAAACAATTTTTCAACTCAATCGCATAAATCTGTTGGAATCCATTGTAGTGTATTTTTATAGCCTAAAATATATGTAGAAAAAATAAGATGTTATTATAGCAATCATTATCTGCAATTTATTTCACTCCACGTAGATCTGTAAGAGGTGAGTCTTGCATATCTTGGTGTCATGTAAGCAGTAATGTCACTTGTCAGGAAGTTTTGAAAAATAACTGCAATTTAAAACTGACCTGCAGTGATGTGTTGAAGATGCCAACTTCAAGAAATCCCCATTTGTGTAAGAGAGTATTGGATACCCATAACCACACACAGCCTGTGAGCCATCAGTCAGAACTTCAACACATGTCACGTTGCTCCATGTGCCCTGAAGGCCTGATGCTGTTTCTGGGGCATTCTGATAGATGATATTTCCAGGATCTTAGATACTCTGATAAACTCTCTTACCCATCCTTCCCTCTAATTTTAGAGCGCACCTTTGGTGTGGGGTGCTAGCACTGGATGCTTCTTGCCTTTACATTGTACAGTAAGGGAACTTGTGGCAGGACTGGGAAGTAACATACACAGGGTACTGTAAGCATTTCTCTCTGAATCTTTTTGAGTTTCTTATTCCACTCTGCTAGTACTTAGTTGTTTTGGTTTTTTTTAAGAAAAAAATTGTAATCCCGTTGTGTATTTAGACTAAATGTCATCTATTAAAATACTAGAAAGATTCTCAGGGTTAACTTGACAAGGTAGTACGGACTTGCATGCCCTGGGATTAATTCTGTGAATGCCATGAGATGTCATGTTCTGCGTAGTTTAAAAGAAACAAAGTACCATGGCAACATGAAACAATAGGTATGAAAATGTTTTATTTTTAGTGATTCATATTTTTCATCCTTGGTGAGTCAATAAATTCTCTCAGATGACATTGGAAGTGGAGGGCGTGTGACCCAGCTGTGGAACAGTGCTTACTTTCTAGTCCCCATTATGGAGATGTGGTTTGCAGTTGACGAAAGCTAAGTGTAAGGAACTTGACTCTTGCTGTGTTAGTTAGTATCCTTGCCTCACAGGATTGCTAAACTGCTGCCGATTGTGTCATTTATTGTTAGTTTTTGGAGCTCCCAAGGCCACCCTTATACATGTGAAGCAAGCAGGAGGTTTTATTTTTTTGTCTTTCACCATTAAGTATGAATGTTCACTTTTTTCTTTGGGGATTTCTTTCTTGGGATTGATCGGTTAGGTTCAGGTTCTGCTCTGATGCTGCTTGAAAGCAGATACTTTGACAAAAAATGTATAGAATTTCCTTCAGCAAGACTTGACAGCTCTTCTTAAAACTTAAAGAATGATTCTTCCTTGTTATTTCCGTGTATGTTGTTGAAGATGGCAGTGCAGGATGTGGTGCTTCTGAGAGCCTCAAACTAACAAACTGACTTGTGCAATTTCTGCAGAGTGGGACTCTCTCTAAGAGAAGAGCAACTCCCACCCCACAAGGAAGGGGGACAAGATAATTTTTCATTTGTAGACACAAACCCCACTATTCAACTATTAACATATGTGCTTTACTGTTTCTTCAGCAATTTATCTTCATTCATTATGAGCTGGGGGTTTTATGTGTTTGAAGACACGAATATGAAGGAGTCCCACATTAGCAATCAAACTAAAAGCCTTCTTATTGAATTGTCTCCTGTGAAGTAATAAGTACTAAATTCCTGCAGATCATCCATATGTATTCATATGGATCTCCCTGGACTGGGCCAGTATTTTAAGAAACTTCCATATGCTGAAGGAAGTGGTTGGTATTTAATTCATAATACAATCCTAGTTGTTTTGGTTTTTTTAATTGTATTTAGATAGTGAAAGTCTGGAATGATAAAACAGAAAAAAACCCCACCAGATTTGCGTGAAAAAGCTACTTTTTTCAGACCATACCCTTCAGAGTGAAGAGTTTTCTGAAAAAAAAATAAGCAAGTATGCTATTCCCACAGTGTTATTTAAGGTAAAAAGACCCACAACTCAACACCCAGCAGTGTGCTAGAAACTTATCGATTTACGTGAGAAATGGGCTATTGTAGCAGTCTCTCAAAACAGGCAATACTATCTCTGTTTCAGTGCATGTCTAAGACTT
>BJBW01013154.1:27100-61190 GCA_004320125.1 Scolopax mira | reverse complement strand
TTTTTCTAAACTCAGAGGTTTTTTTTCTTTTCTTTTCCCCCTTCCTCTCTTCTCTTTTCCTTAAGGGGGGGGAGGGAGGGGCCATCTGTCATTCTAGTTGGTCAATTCGGTCAAAACCACGACAATAAGAAAAGTCCTTGTACCTCCACTCACCCAAGGAGTATACAGAATGACAGAATAAGTACTTGAAATACATCACTCCAGGTTTAAAATACAAATCCTTTAAAAAATCAATATAATTTTCTATACAGTTAACTCAGAAGGTGTTTTGTGTTACCCTGTGATTCACAAATCATCCTAAAACAGCCAAAGACACCACTGGCTCTGCAGTGAGGTGCAAGTTTGCCAAGCAACCATATTTTGCTATTACAATTTTGGCTGAAGGATCTTGTACTGAGTAAATTGTCTAAACCTCCTACACTATACTTCCTACTACTAATGTTTTAAAGGATGCTGACTATTTCACTAGAGTCCCGGGTACAAGAATCTTTTTCACCCTAAAATTAGTACTCTTAAGAGCAGAGGCTTTTATCAGGTAGGATTACTCTGTTAGCTTAATGATCAATGCCAAGAACTTCAAGTTTTATAATTATTATAATGCACACTGTTCATTTACTACCTCTTCCAAAGAAAGGCTTACAAATCCAAATAATAAGGAATATGAAGCCATGACTTTTAACTTGCAGAAAATGTGGGAAAAAAATCTAAAAGATTCCTTAAAACTAAGATGAAACTTTCTAATACATTATTTTAAACTCCAGACACTGTAGTGGAACATGGACACCAAGAAAGGAAACAGAAGACATGTACCTGAACATTGTTCAAGATCGTGGCACAGCCTAAGATAAACAAACATCCTAAACCAGAAAAGAACTGTTCTGTGAAATAGTCCTTCTGTAGTAAGAGACACCAATCTTCCTGACTGAATCACATGCCAAAATATTCATATAAGAGAGATATATGGGATTTGTATCCCATATTCTGGAGAGCCAGAGAAGAAGAGTAGCTCAAAGACAGCAAAGCACAGCAGCTTCCAAGCCAACTTGCAGACTGACGCTGCTGCTCTCTCCCTGACAAAAGGACATTTTGGATATTAGTACACTTCCTGCCAACACAGCCCTGGTAATACAAGACTGAGCACAGGACCCACACTCAGGCTTTTCAGAAGTGGCACAATGCTCCACTACCAACAGTATGGTCAATCACTTCCAGAGATTCAGTCAGCCAATGCACCTTCACAGTCAGTCTGGCAGTGTTCTCTACATACAGCAACTCTCCAGGGAAACTCCACAGACACCTTGTAAGGGTCAGAACTCCCAGACCATCCACAACCCCTCCTGTCTACAAGTGACATGACCTCATATCTAGTAAACCCAACATACTTGACAAGTTACTGCAAAGCCATTAGTACTTTTGAATTTGACATTTCAAGTAAAATTGAATCTATTCTTGGAGGGCTTTTTACGACTTCTGGGAATACCATAGTTTGCCTCTGGCCTCATGACTTCTTTAATGGCAAACACCATTTCAAGCCAGAAGCAAAAACTGGAAGAAATCACGATTTTATAGAACACAAAACTTCTCTTTAGAAGAAATGATCTTTTACATACATTACCCCTTGTTTTCAACTTTAATCACAGCTTTACTTGAACTTAATTGTCTGCTATTTTAGGAACAGAACTAAATATCTTATCAGGTATCAGTGACTTATAATCACCTTTCAAATCCATTTTATAAATTTCCTTGAATAATGTTACAAAGTTAAATATAGAAATACATTATTCTAGGTACACTAGGTACACAAACGTTCTCAAAAACTATGCACAGAATATTGCTTTATAATTGCCATTGTGCATCCTAGATAGATACAAAAATAGGCTAAAGCTGTATCAGTAGGCAAAGTAGTACAGAATAATCCATGTCATTAACTCTCTAAAGAAAAAAAAAAGCAAACCAGAAAAAATACACCTTCCTACATACTGATTTCTACAGAGGATCACAGATGTTATATTTCATACCTAAAAGTACTTTCCACACCAGTATACGGTACATGGATGGCAGAGGAAACCTCTGACTAAATGTGCAAAGCTTCTCAATATCTGTAGAGAAATAAAGAGGGAGGGAAAAACAAGGTAAATTTAAATATAATTATAAATAGGTTCGAGACTCTAATCTACCAAAGTATGACCAGTCCTTAGCTGCAGATCAAAATCTCCACTTTCATCATGTATTATCAAAAAATGCTTTCACTGCTTCAAGAATAAATTTACCCTATAAACTGCAACATTTTGAAAAATATACAACATTGGCTTGATTTATAATAAAACTACCCTAGGTTTCACCAAGAAGAAACTGTACTATTTTACAGACATTTTGTAAATTGTGTTGCTATGTCAAAACAATTAAGGGCTTTGTTAAAGGGACAACATTTATTTTTCTTTTCTGTTAAGAGATGGGGCCCTCCTCAGGGATCAAGAGCAATAAAAATCATTTTGAGGTTAGATGGAATTAACAGCATGAGATAATAAATTTTCACATTAAACCTGCTTTCATTAAAAAATTTAGTTTCTTGGGCATTGAGAATGAGGGAAGAAAAGAAACCAGCAAGCAGCCAACAATTTTAATAGTTTTTAAAATCAGATTTTCAGATCTTTGAAACACAAAGGACTGCTAGTAATAACTGAGAGATTAATAGTAAAAGACACAAAATTTAAATTAGTACTTAGTACTTACTAAGCACAGCAGGTAAACATTTTCTATTATTCCTTCCCCAGCCCCAAATCAACAAAGTAATAGAGGAAACAGTGAAATCAACTTGCCCAACCGGTCATCTTTTAACAGAATTTCCAGTGACTTCTTTTCTTCAACTCCACGAAATCCCACTTTTTCATAATATACAGAGCGGAAGTTTCTCTGAGAGTCATCAGCCATGACTGATACCTTCTGGAGAAACAGTAATTCCCTTAAGACTTACAAGAGCACACATTCCTATTGTGTTAAGGTCAAGTACTGATGATAGTTGACTGCCAATGTCTCTATAGTATTAATAAACCCTACAAAACATGAACATTTCCAAGATTTTTTCATCATATGCTCAGACAATCATAAAAATAACTGAAATGAAACACAGCCTAAAGATAACCAATTTCTAAACAAAACAGAGGGATTTTTAAAAAATTTCATTCCCATATTAAATTATCCTACTTTTCCAAAAGTTTAAAAAATAAAACAAAAATACAGTTAAGAGACAGACAAAATTTTATCTATAGAAACCATAATCAAGAACAACTGTTACCGAGATAAGTAAAATCATCGGGTTGCATACTCACTGGACAAGCCGATGTTGGCTTCAGTAGCACAGAAGTGACAGGAAAGAATAAGGCTAGGTGTGTAGGTTTGTTCTTAAATTGCAGATTTTAATTAAATGTTCACGTTGTTATCAGGTGCTGTAACAGCCACAGGCTTGAGCTCCTGATTCCAGTACTAAAAAAAAATAAATGTCTCATCCCTATACCGGAAAAAATTGTAAATTGCAGTGAGTACTCTGTTTTATGACAAATGTAATTGACAATTCTGTTCGGCCTTCTAAATATCAACTCCCTCTCTGCATGCTTGCAAATATGAGAAAGTTCTGTTTTGTAACTCAAAAGAATAAAAACAATCATCTTAGTTTTTATGCCCAGTGACGGCAGCAAAATTCGTAGAAAAAACAATCTGAGTGAGAAGTAATGGGTGAATTATGCACTAAAACACTTTTCCAGTTAAATTCTTTTTGATTCTCTTCCTTGCTAAGCCAAAGTACACATCAGGAGCAAAGCATTTGCAGATATAAACAGAGGCCACAATTTTATAAAGAAACATATTTAAATTTGTGTATCTACTAGGCCTATCTGCAATTCCAATTAAGTATGATTTTAGTGCTTTGTAGGACCAGCAAAGGACTGAATTAATGCTTTCTGAGACACGTTAAATACTATCTCAAAACCAGAGAAAATGTCTTGCAAGACATTCCAGTTGTGCACTGTTATGATAACAGCTGTAATGTTCACAGCAATGTCTACTTAAGGGTCCAATGATGAGAGTGTTGACCATAGCTTAGATTGCAGCCATGTCTTAAAGCAGACTGATGATACTACAGACACTCCAAATACATTTAAAAGATGTGAAATTTTTAAAATCTGGATTTAATATGGAAAACATTTAGCCCATGCTACTTATAAGAAGCTGACAGTAGAGTCACAGAACAATAAATGTCACTTGAAGACTAACATCATGATCTCTAAGAAATGAACACAATTTGAATAATTTAAAGCTATCACTATAGCAGCAGTACATTTTATTTCCTCAGTTGGAAATCAGAAGAACACTGTTTCCTCCCTACAAATTTAGGGTATGTATTTTCACATTAGGCAAACAACCCATGTTCTAATCTACACGTCACGTTAACAAACTGGAAAAAGGAAGGGAGGAAAACCAATTCTTTGCGAGTTCATTGAAGTGTTTTGTATTAAAAAGTACAATTAACTCATCCTGCCTGCAAAGATTAATGTGGTTTTGGCCTCAATAACACTTCTCAACATTAACATTTCACGCCAGGTGATTTTAACAGCGGCAATTAAACACAAAAAAGGGAGAGACGGCGGCCCCCCCTTCCCCAAGCCCAGCCACATTGCGGGCTCAGGCCGAAGGGCCGCCGCCGGTCCCTCTTTATCCCCGCCCGGCCCGGACAACGGCCTTGGCCGCCGGCCCGGGATTTGGGGCTGCGGTATCCGGTTTTCGTTATATTTCCACAGAAAAACACGAACGCATTTGGGCACAGGACCACATGCATACATGCATACACATACCCCTCCACAAATCACACCCCAAGCTGACGGCCACCCACCCCCCCTCCCTGTGGACATGGTGGGGCGCAGACAGGGCACCGGGCCGATGGCGGAGAGACGTGGGGGGACGGCATCACTCAGCACCCCGCGGCAGGGAAAGGGCTCGGGTAAACGGGATAAGAGCGGGGCCAGAGACAGACGCCCACCCCACCCCCACACCGAACCGCGAATACCGGGAAACCGCCCTCCCCCCCGCCTCTCCACAGCACCTACGGCAGGCGGGCACGACACGGCGGCGCATGCGCAGGCGGGGGCCCTGCCCCGGCGGCCGCGGGGCGTTGGGCGGGGCCCCCGCCCACCCGTCGACGCACATGCACAACGGCCCGGGCTGGCGCGCGCCCGCCTCGCAGAGCGGGGTGATCGGCCCTTAAAGCTATGGCGGGGCCTCGCCAACATCGCTCAGGTCAAGCCGGCTCAGTCCTTCAGAGCTGGCTTCCCTCTTCCTTGCTCCTCCCCAGATTTCATGGGGCGGTGTCAGGTAGGGCGAGAGCCGCCGGAGGGGAAAGTGCTGGTCTCAAGGGGACACGGCAGGCCGGGGCGTTTTCACCGAAGGGGCCGTGCCCGGTATGGAATTACACCGAGCAGTGACCCGGAAAGTGGAGTGCCACGCGAGGCCCACGTAAAATGCCCATCCATTGGGGAACGACTCTCTTAATGCTGAGGCTGTGAAGAATAGCAAAGAATGATGCTGCCTGCACCATATTTTTTACTGTAATTGGCAGGCTTAGCTTTTTGGCTGTCCAAAAAGTGTCTGTGACATCTAGGGACATTTTATTTAGAATAATCTCTAGGAAGCTAAGTGCATTTTCCAAAACCAAGATACACTCTGCAGCCTGTGAGCAAAGTACTTGATGCTAAAGCTACTACCCAACAGCTATAAAGAACTGAGATGTCATTGCTGGAGGCAGCACTCAAAAATCAACCTGTGCTGCCAAAACCAGGGGGCATCAAACTAATAGTGTGGTTTTATTTGGGTATATTTTGCAGTTTGTGGTGATGTTTTTCTTCAGATCTTTGAGATCTTGCCAGCCTCAAGCAGTGTAATGACAGGACAAGGGGCAACTGTTCTAAGTTGAAAGAGGGTAGATTTAGATATGCTGTTAGAAAAAAAATCTTTACATTGAGGGTGGCGAGGCACTGGCCAGGGAAGTCATGGATGTCCCATCCCTGGAGGTGTTCAAGGCCAGGTTTGACGGGCCTTTGAGCAACTTGCTCTAGTGGGAGGTGTCCCTGCCCATGGCAGAGGGATTGGAACTAGATGATCTTTAAGGTCCTTTCCAACCCAAATCATTCTATGAGTCTATGATTGCAAGGACGAAGCAGCTGCTTTTAATAGGACTGAAGTATAAGCAACACCAAGATTTCAAAGTACTAGAGCCCTCCAAGACAGCTTCTTAGGTTAAGTGGCCTTTTTGCAAATACACAGAACATCCCATTATCTTAATCTTGCTCAATGCTTTTGAAACATCAAGGGGAAAGCAAGTGCTGTGTTGAACCCAGTTCACACAGGAGTGCTTTTGTTGCGTCAGTGCAAGGCCTACCAAATACGTTTTCCGAAGTAATTCTGTACAGCAGCAGGTGGCAGGCTAGTGCCATGTTTTGCCTTTTTTGGCTTCTTCAACTCAAACGCATCTTTTATCGATAGATGGCACTTGTTTCTGAGCTCAGTTTCGTGCCATTGGGAGCTAACCAGTATCACAAGGTTCAGAAAACAGCTACTGAAATTCAATCAAATTTCTATATTTTTTCATTATTTATTTTGGGCCTTGTCAAGATGGATTATATAGCTCTTGTGGTGCTCTAAAAAAAGGCTGAAGCTAGCACAATTTATTTCAGCACTAATGTATTGTACAGCAGCTATATCAGTATTTTAAGCAGTTTAGCTATCAGACAATGTGCTATGGATTTGCATTATAGTAATGTTAACAATTACGGCATTGCTAAAAGTTCCTAATAAAAATTAGGGTCTGAAAGATTTAACTGCATAAAAATAATACCTGCCCTGAAAAACAATGTAATTAATGCACTCCCGTTAGTAAAGTTTCTCAGCCTCACATATAGAAAGCTTCTTAATCATGTTATTTATACGGACAGATTTTCCTAATGGTGTCTGTAAACAGTTTCTAACATATAATAGGTTATAGTGCGATTCCATCCAAAGTCAGTTGTAAATATGACTACCGGCATTATATTTAGATCAGTGGGAAATGAATTAAAGGTTTTAATTAGAGACTTTTCAAACCACAAATTAAATTAAAAGCATAGGGTGAGCACAAACTGTGAATGGCTACAACGATTATTGTGTGGTGACACGTACACAGTGAAACAAAGATGGCTAACCTAATTTTCTAAAAAGACAGCCATGCACAAAGTTAGACTTTCTTACTTCAGCAGTCTTATTTCTTTTAACTGCCCTGGAAATACCTAAATATGCTGTAAATCATTCTTGTAAAGCTGACAGGTGACTCATTACTTAAATATTTCATTTAAGGAATTTTCATTTTCATAAGATAAATAATTATCTTATTTTCCTTCATCTAGGGACATAGGGTATTTTCATTCCTACTGACAAAATATCTTTGTCGCTACTGTAAATGAAAAGCAGAATTTAATCATTAATAGCTGCAGGTGTCAATCAAGTGGAGAACTGTGTTTATAATAAATTTGCTTAATATGTCATTAATCAATGATACCTTCCTAGGCATCTGGCCAAACCTTGAAAACCTAATCATTGAATCTTTAAAACTGCAATAATATCAAAAAAGGTAGCACACATAAAAGATAAAAGGCAAACAGGTTTGGAATTGGCTTGGGATTATCTGATAAAACAGAGACAAACTAATTAGTACCCTGCTAGCAAACTGCATCTCTCATTTTTATCTGTGACTTTGAATATTACTGTTTGTATTTTGTAGTGCTATGTTTATATTGCACAAGTGAATTATTCACTGACATACAAAGACACATGAGAAGGAAGCCAAACAGACACTGTTTTTATTGCAAAATGTAAATTGCATTGTGTCCATAGTGCTTCATGGAAAGCAATACTTTTGCTATTAAAGCTAGAATACTTTTATAGGAGCAATGTGCTCTTCAAAAATCTTTAGGGTTTCAGTCTGTCCTGTATGACTGATCTATCAGTGGAATTACAGATTATTATCTGAAGCACACCTTGTGATGTAAAGTTGAAAATGCAAAGCAATGGAATGTTAGTTTTATGCAGCATGGAGGTCTGTATTTGTATGGCATTATAACACATGTTGTAACATACAGAAAGTAAGTCGGTGGTTTCAGGTAGGTTTCATTTGATCTGAACTGACTAAAGATGCGCTTTCTCCTTTTTTTTTTAAGGACATTTGTCTAATACTATGTCCACAGTGTATCAAAACTAGTGCATACTTTCAGCCTGCTAATGCACCATCACTTGTTCCCATTGCAATAGGAAATAATTGATATTCAGGCAAGGAGTAATAAGTTTGATCATTTAACCTTTTCTAAGATCCCATCTCCTATTTCTTCAGAAGTATGGAATGTTCCAGCTAGTGAATGGGGCTGTGGAAAGGACAATTTACTTGTACATTCACGTAATCTTTTCATTATGAACATCAGCAGATCTAGAAAAGCTTGGCCTCGTTTCCTGGCCAAAGCACATCACTCTGCTTTTTACATTCTACCTGAGAGAAGAATGCAAATGTTGGAGCTATAAATGTTCACAACTTGATCCCTTGTTGAAGTGAGATGGAAAAAAAATAACACTCTGGGGTAATAAAAATATCAATTCAACCTTTCATTTCAGGATGGCAGCACAAGAGGCAGGTCTGTCTCCAAACAGACCAAACGCTGTCTCTGTAATCACGAATACACAGCCCTGGATAACAGCAAGGAGAAGGCTTATGGGGCTGAAAACAGCATAAGAAGCAGCTGAACTTGGAAAGCTGAGATCAAATGCGTCCTACTTCTCTGTTTTCTCATCCTGCTACAGAGAGTGCTTCAGAGGTGACATGCTTTTGTCTGCAGAGATACACAGAAACTGCATGACATTTATGAAGAAAATAACAAATTGCAATTGCTTGTTCCAAACACAACAGAAATAGGATTTAAGATTCTGTTAGTGATTTTTTAGGATAATGTATTCTGGATTCTAGTGATAACTTCAATTTGTTGCTTAACCTCCAATATCAACTGTGCCTGCCCTAATTCTTCTTCTACCAAACTGCTGAGTAGCCGTATTAAGGATAAAATTGACGTTTTTGTCTGAAAAAGGGTTGAAGCTTTTACATAGCACCAAAAACATGCTTTATGCTGTCAGTGAAGCATAGCACATTTGGGGCACTACACAATAATTAATAAATAATCCACAATTATCTTCTCTCAGTTTTGTTATTCTTTAAGTGAGAAGTGACAATGAGACAAAGATCGGTCAGCTCAGGGACAGTGGGAAAATTAAATTATACACCTTGAGAATCCTAATCAAGAGATTTGCTATATGGATGAGGTTTAGTTGTTATGATCAGTATATATGAGTAGAAATGGAGCAAAAATTATGGCAATATGCAGGTATCTGCCATAAAATGAGAAAGGAAGCAGGGATTAGAAATGGGTTTCAGTCTTTGCAATATTTTTCCTTGTATCAGAGCCACATATGTGCCCAGAAGCTAACTCATGGTAACTGGATATGGCACATAGATTTTGTATTCCTCACTCAGCCAAGTACCATCAAAAGTTTAGGGCCTGGGCATATGGCATGGACTCAAAGGGTTTGAGTTGCAAAGGATTCTACTTTCTTGAGCCCTGTTGAAAACAGGATGGAGAGGGCGGAGGTTCATTTCAGTCCCTGAGCATATTTGAACCAGACATTCTCTAAAATGAGCCCAGCCAAGACAGAGTTTCAAAGCATCATTTCAACAACCAGAATTGCAGAAGCCAATTGGGTGTTTCTCATCATCGCCATCCTCCTCATCCAGGACCTGCACTGAGAATGGCACCTGGCTACCTGCCTCCGCTTTTGGCCATGGAAACGAGTTCATAGCTCTGAACTGCTCACTAGGCTCAAAGCCAAGAGCCTAACCCAGTGGCTTCACTGCGACCACTAATGTAAGGGTGAGAGGATCGGATCCAACTGAAGCAACACAGCAGACACAGCACTTGTACCTCCAAAGAATAATTTGTCACTTAATCACCTTCTTTCAGAAAGACTGCCTTCCAAGGGGGAGGGAGTCTCCCTCAAAGCCTTGTTCACAAGCAGGCTTTTGATCTCAGTGGAGCTCAGGGGGCTTTGCCAGCGCATTCATATAAAGGACTGAGCAGCAACTAATTAATGACTCCAAATTATATCAGTCATGTTTTGGAGGCTTGTTTTAATATATGAAGACAAGCTGCTAAACTGGAATGGTGGACTGATGTTTATTTTGTAACAGGACAAAGTAGTCTCACCTCTCTCCTGATCATGATTTTCTGCATCAGCTTTCCAGGTCTGCATTTCTATAGTCATTAAAGGTGTTACCAATCTCTTGCTTTCTGGTTGTTGTAACAGAAGCCGTAAAAATCACAAACAATTTACCTTATACATTTCTGAATTACACTAGGATGATTATCATCTGCCTCTCTAGGTAACGATTTTCAGCCATTACATTGAAAACTTGGCAGGGGGAACTGAAAGGAGTGTTCTCTGAAGGGCTTTGGACAAGAAATCCTTGCCAAACCAAGCAGTGTGAACTATAGGTTGCACAGAAATACATTCTTCTAGCATCCTTACTCAAAATGCACAGCAGAACTGCTGTTCTCGTCTAACTGACTTGGACTTTTTCAGGCTGATCGATTATTTTAGTGGTTTTCTATGTGGTCAGCACATTGGTGCTAATTTTGTCAGCTTGGTTTTAAAATCAATGCATGGAGAGTGCAGTGTCTCTCATCCTCTCCTCTATAGATGGAATTACACAAAATGTATGCACTTAGATAAAGCTGTTGGTATTGGCTTTGGTGTTGCTAGCACTTTTCTAAACTGATGAATTTGAACTTGGACTGTGGAGACAACACTAGCTTATTTGGCATTCACAAGCTGCAGCAGCATATTAGACATTAATTATATATGACTAATTATATTAATTATAATGAATGAGAATGATAGGAGGTTTAAGAACTATTTAAGAACTAGAAATTAAAGCAGGATTTAGTATCTGGCTGTCATGGACTGGTTCTGTGTGGCCTTGGGCAGCATCGTTTGCCATTCTGTCTCTAGTTTTCTGAAAGACAAGGTAAAGGTAATGGTATATACCTCCTTTGCACAGCCAATGCGATGCTGTTAAAAACACAAATATCATTATATATAATTCATTATATATATATAAAAATATCATAATGTAATATATATAATATTATAATATATATTATATATTATTCAATAATATAATCACAACATATAATTTTAAATCTTCTAGCACTACAGTTTAAAAACCTTTTTTTAAAGCTAAATAGTTCACACCACTTAGTCCATAAAAGAAGAAAAATCCTACCGAACACTGCTTTTTTAAAAAGGTTAGAAGCTACAGGTAAATCAGAAATTATTAAAAAATATTACTATTTGTAAGAGTATTTCCAAGTAAGGTGAAATTACATAAAGACCTGGGCTTGTAGCTGGTCTGGAATGAGACATTTCTATCATCTCAGACATTTGGAAGGCCCTCTGACAGTGACATGTTAGTGATGGATTCAGCCACTGGGAGAGGGCAAACCTAAATAATCCAAGTGGGAAATTCAGAGAAAAGAGGAATTCATTGGGTGATCTCACCAACTTCACCTCTGCCTCCACCTTGCCAGCTGCAAGATGGGAGTAATCACAACAGCTCATTTTGTGGGGGATTTGTTAACTTTTATAAGGCACTTCATACGTGTGAAGCAGTAGAGGCAACGTTTGCTGTGGGTGGGTGAGCTCTGAGCTTTGTCAGCTCAGCAAGTGACTAAGTCCCTTCTTCTCCACAGAAACCCCATTCCTGCTGCAGGCTTACACAACGGGAATTACTCCCAGCTAGCAAGGGCTGTGGCCCAAAGGGTAGAACGTCCCCCAGGAAGTTGTTCCTGCTGTCACAGAACTGCAAGCAAAAGGCATAGAAAAGCGAATGGAAAATTAGTCCATTTTAGCAAAAAATGTTGTGCTGAAAGAGCTCGGCACGGTTTATACCTGAATTTTCTCTCAATGGCACAGAGACTCACTCATTTTTTAATACACTATTAATACCAATATCCTTCCTTTTTACTGATCAGTTCTCAACTCTCAGCAACGACCATAGCAGCAGAAAAAGGACCACCCTCTGGCAATAAGGTCAGTGGGCACAGAAAGGCCATGGCCTTACTATTAATTTCATAATCTCCAAAAGAGGATGGTTACAAGCAGCGTGCTTTGTGGGAATAGTCTCTGCTGCTTGCTATCTTCCTAACCGTGCCACAGAAGGGATATAGAAGAAAGTAAGTTCTTCTAAGACAAAAGTCATGTTTGAGATATTTCTATCACCTTAACAGGATAGAGAATCAATCATCAGCACCCAGGGACATTTGAGAATCTGCTTTTTATCCTGGTCCTGACTTTCCCTCTCTTTCCAATTAGCTTCTTTCTTGAGCTGGAGAGCTTGTCACATTGGTAGCATCAGGCCTCTTTTCATCACAGATGTTGTATCTTCCAGAAGATACAACAACTAGCACCACTAAAAAGAAACATTAAAAAAATAAAATCTAGTGATGTAGGGACATCAGCAGGAATTAAAAAGCCACCAAAGAAAATGCCTTATGCTATGAGTCAAGCTCCATCTCTATCTGCATTCCCAAAGTCTGAAATGCAGGTCTGAGCATTTTCAGGTTTGTCTGGAAAGCTGTGTAGAACTTAACATGTGCAAGTGACAAAGCTGGTTGCATTCAAAGGCTGCCATCATTGCCTGGATGTGATATGATGATTCCTGTACAAGTCTTTAGTCTGCAAGATGTGATTCTCTGCGAAAGACAGAGTAATTAGAACAGATTGGAGCAGACTCTGAAAGGCTTCTCTAAGAATCTGAATGAATATCACTTCCACATCTGGAGCAGGGGGCCTCCAGTTTCTTAAGAAACATTGCTTACATGTATGTCCTTTTGTATAGAAATACAGAACTTAAAATTGTTTTCCTTTGTCCATTCCCTTTTCTTTTGGTCCTGTTTGTTATTCTGCAGTTACTCTACCAACTCTTTGATCTGATGAAAAAAAGCACATTTCTGGCAGTCAGCAGACCTGGTTTCTATTTAGATTCCGCTATTAAAGTGATCTGGCATAAATTGCTGTTGACAATGACTCAGATCAGGGAATGGATCTGCCCGAAAACTAAACCAGTAAAAAAACCCCATGTTGCGAGTTTTCTTGATCATGTTAACCAGGTGGCTGCAGACACGCTCCCCAGTGCCAGTGCTGAGGGAAGGCAGGAACAAGCAGCTGGGGACAGGAGTAAGGAGTGGTGCCCTGTGTTTGTCAACAGCCCTGCTTCATCCCTCAGGAGCTGCTCGTGGAGCTGCAATTATTCATTTTAAAGCCAAGAAGCAGTGCCCCACCAAGGTTCATGGTGCTAAATTCACTAGCTGGAGCAATCCCAAGTGGAAAACGTATTACGAAACACAACATAAGCTGGAGACAAGTGTTGTCTGGTACTTGACTAGCGCTGTGGGACAGGTGACAGATCTGGTGACTCTGAGGGCTGCCTGATGGAAATTTCCTCCTTCCCTGCTGAGCATGATGGCTACAGCAGTCACCAGCAGAGGCACGTGGGCCTAAGCAAGAGGCATCTGGGTGCCATTCCAGCAGCTTCCAGTCCCAGGAAAGGCTGCTCTAGGAAGAGCCATGCCACCTCGCCCCCATTTGAGCTGCTCTAGAGTACTGCACTGCACGGGGTGAAAAGCCCCATTGTCCTGTACGTACATCACGTACGTCACGTACATCCACTCTGAAATGAGAGTTTTCCACAGAGCTCTGCAGCTTTCCACCGCCCATCAGGGATCAGTAATAAAGGCATTAAGTGCGTTGTCTCTTTGGCACTTCTTAATAACCCTTGCCCCAGCAAACTCTTAATTGCCAAAGAGAACAATGCACTGCATTTAACATTCTTCTGATTAATCTTTATGGCTACAAGCCACCCATTGTTTTTACTACATAGCTGCTAATCAATCAGGGCTCCAGAAAACAGCAGAACAAGCTAGAGCAGCTGTGGAAGCCTTGGTTCCTCAAAAATTATGGAAAATGTCAAGAGGCTTTCCACCTCACCCACATTTCTGTGGTTCATTTTAAGCTCTTACCTGGGTTCATAAATCTACACTAAAGTGTCTCACTATGCTGATCCATGTTTTCAAATGTTTACTTTAGCATTTATGTAGCCTCATTAGTGTGGAATGTTTATACTTGCTCTTGCATTTGCACTTACCTATAGAGTTATATATTGTATGCTTTGACTGTGTACTAATAATCCCATTGTATCTCTGACACTCTTTCACAGTAATTGCTTCCCTAGGTGCTGTTTTCCAAAGATTTCTGTGTTTTAAGTTTTGAAATGGAAGTAGGCCTTGTTTTACTATGAAGTTGATGGGAAAGGATATACCATAAATTTGGTCTTATTTTATTTTAGTGCTTAATTGATTAGTTGGATTCAGTGATCTGGAAACCTGGGCACGGTTATACTACATTTACTCATGATTTACTCATGTGGGCAAGGCAAACAGTAAAATATAATTCCTGAAGACCTGAGCACTGATTCTTCCTTGCATTGTGCTTTTCTCCACTTCAGGTAATGTGTATTAAACTGATGTAAATGTATTTTATATGTATATAAATATCGTTACATCTTTAAAGTATGATACCTGCAATGGTAGTAGTAGAAATTGCTAACATGCTGAATTTCTGGGATGAAGTAAATGTTATATCCAGTCTGTAAATTTATATATATATAAAAAAGTTCATAATATAGTGTGATCTGGGGGGAGGTGTGCATTGTAAGGGATGATGATTTCCCGTCCCTTCACAGATTTGTGCCTTGAATTGCAGTACTTTCATGGTTCCTGGGAAATGAGCAAGCACCGACATGAGTAGAATCGAACATCTCTCTGTGTGGTCTCCTGTAAAATAGAAAAATCAACACAGGAAGTCTTCTGTCCTTTTTAGGAATCAATCACAGAGGCAATATATCTTGCCTTAGATAGGCAATATCCTTTTCTTTTCCTCCAACTTTCCTGGAGTTGCCCACTGCTTCATATTATCTTCTGCTTCGTACTCAAGTGAGGATTTCTCCAGCATCAGAGGGGCTGTAGTAACAAGCTTCTTACTTGGCTGATGAGATACTCACATGTAAGGGAGTAAAGGAGCACCATAGTAGGCGCAAAAGACATGACAGCTCCTGGCAGATGGGAGCAAGGATCAGGTAATGGATGGGCAGGAGGGGACACTGGAGGGGAGGTTAGGAGAGAATCTCCCGGCTGTGCTGGAGAAGGGAGGAGAGAAAGGATTCAGGAGAAAAAGGAAATCCAGAAGAAATTCTGTGCTCAGCAGGGGTGTCCAGTGCCCCCATTTTGCTATGCCACTGGACACACCTGCATCCTTTGGCAATAAAACCAACTGTCTCCTCAGGACACATCACTCCAGCAGGCATTAGATCAGTCCTTGTCATAACATTACACCTTCAAATAGCTTAGTGTTAAACCTTCTTCTTTCTCTCCCTCCATCACGATCCCCACCCCCAAGCACAAAGTCTGTGTATTTTACTCCAATATGTTGGGACTTAACAAGCTGGCCAGAAAACAGGTTATTACCCTCCCGCCCCAATACAAGTGTGGGGAAGAACAGTAGGCAGCTGAGATCACGTCCTTTTACATCTTTATTTGCCAGTTAAGATCCTTGTATTCCATCAATGCAAATATGCAGAACAGCAGGAAACCATGTTTTAAGCAGCACATACCAGTTGGCTGAGAATAAACTAACTACATTCCCCAAGCAATGTAAAAGTAACAATGCACATCATCTTCCAGAAGAAGAAACAAACAGATATTGCAGCCAAGAGGCACAGCAGGCAGCTTCCGTACAAAGAGGTTTGGCTATTTAAAATGCTAGAACCAGCCCCTGCCCATTTCTTCAACCCCACCCCCCGCCCCCCAAAAGTCCTACTATAATTTAACCTTTTTTTTTTTCTATCTACATAATATATAAAATATAAACTCTGTTTACTTATAACACTTACTTTTCTTGATAAATAGCTCTTTAAAATATCTACTGTACATATGTCCATGCGTTTGACATTATATATATATAGCATTTATATATATGTACGTATGTCTGAAAAACAATAAATATATACTCAATATTGACACAGCAACAAACTGAACATATTCTCATTTTCAAAATCAAATAAAAGAAAACCAGTACAGAGAGAAACAGTGAGTGTCGCTTATGGAGCACAGCACAGCAGGGAACTCCCACTCCTGCCCCAGCAGGGCGTTGGGTACGCCATACACTCAAGTAGTTGTGGTGTTAACACATTCTTTAGTGACTCTGGGTTAAAAGTTGTAGGTTAGACACCCTCTATGCCATGTGTAATGCAGACAGAGCAGCGAGCTCGGCGGGACACAAGGAAGACTTGCCTCCTGGCTCACAATAGAATGAGAAACAGAAAGGGGAGGGAAGCGAGTCTGCCGGCCGGCATGAAAAGAAAAAGAAGCCATGGCCAGCACACGGCGGAAGGTCATAAATAACCACAGTAAACAAGTTAATAGAGTTAAGTGCTTTTAAAGACGATTGCTGGCACTGATGCAAGAAGTGTCTTGATTATCTGTTGCCAACTCCATGTAATGAACCAGTTTTCCCACAAGGAGACACAAATGAAACCCAGATGGTCAAATTCAGATGCTAGAGATGGGGTCACCACATGACACTGTGAGGCTACAGGTTCAGAGCCAAACCTGCCCGAGGGCAGCTGAATTCACTGAACAGCCTTAACCTAATGCATGGGATTTTTTTAAAGTATGAGCTTAGAAAAAAAACCCAAAACAACCAACCAAAAAACCCCACACCCAACCCCAAACAGTTAATTACACACATGCCAAAACATAATAAAAGCTGGACGTTTTTAAACTTTTAATTTCAAAACAGCATTCTTTAAAAACAGAACTTAATCCCAAAGGAAAAAAATTAAATCGTCTTCTATAAACATGTTCTGTGTTCAGTTTTGGATAGACCATAGCCATTCTGTTTATTCATTTAACTGAAAATGCTGAATAAAAGCTATTTCATTTTGACCTAAGCTGATACCCTTCATTCCCCAACCCCACGGCTTTGATTTGGCAGCTTTGAGAAAGTTATTACTTGCCTGGGCTCTGGCTTCATACACTCAGTAAGTCATGAGGTTATGACATCAGTTCATGAATGCAGCATTATGTACAGTCCCGTCTACTTAAAATTTCATCTTTTCATGAGCAAATGGAAGTGGGCAGTTATTGTTGAAGGGGGAATTATTTTTATTGGACAGACTTCATCCAGCTGCTCAAGAGAGAGGAAATTTTAAAGCAGATAAGACTGCCGATTATACTTCGTCTCTAAAATTTACAAACTGTGCTCCCCACAAATAACAACTTCAACAACAGCAAAAAGCTCCTATCCTGAATAATTCTGCTAGTTCACAGATACCCAGAGAGTACTGCAGAGGTCAAACAGTCCAGTGGTGAGTTTCATACGTACATAAGAGTACATCACTGGGCCACTGGAACATCATACCAATGTATTGATTATCTGCATGAAGCCAAAAAGTCTGCTGGCTGCTTTTTAACCCTCATGAATACAGAACTTAAAAGTTAAGAGACTTAATAATCTGTGGTATTTTATACTGAAGGCAATAGATAAAAGCCAAATCTAAAAATTCCCAGCAGCAAGAAATTCTGTCATCAGTAATTTCTGAGTCTCTGCAACGACACCAGAATGATACTTTACCCATTAAATAAAATCGGGGTTTTGGGGTTCTTTTTTTGGTAGATAAATGAGTAATTTTAAATTGTCTGGGTCTTTTAAACATTTGTATGGACACAAAAATAAATAAGGTAACAGAGAAACGTAATTGTCCTTGAGCTGTGACCACACGCAGCAGAAAAGCCTCCTTTTTTGAATGGCTGAACTTCCAGGACAGATGTTCACTTGCACTGTGACTGATTGGAAAGCTCTCCAAAAGAAGGAAACTAAGTACAAAGTGGAGAGTGCTTCTGATTGCCCTATGCTGGCTGGGCAAGGACTTCTTGTGCTTTCAGCCAAAGCTGCCCATCCTGAGCCTAAACTCATCTATGCGTGCCCTGATTCTCTGCCAAATTGGCTGCATGGGTAAGAACATATCACCTCTACTTGGTATTTTCTAACTATACAGCTAAAGTACTACTAATTTAACGCATGCATGATATTAGATACAGGAAATCCCAAGCTCTTGCAGAGTTCTTATGCCTTCACGTAGGACTTCATTGAGTTCAGCACTGAGGACGTGCTCAGATCTACCAGGAGTCCAGGACAGATGCTGCTTCCCCAAGAGCAGGGTCTCTTCTTGGGCTCCCAAACACTAAGGTGGAGCAAGGCTGCTGCTGTCACCCTTGGGAGAGGCAGCCCTCATCCTCGTCATGACCACCATGTTCTCCCTGTTGGCATGGGCATTATAGATTCCAGACTGCAGATACCCCTCCCTGTCACTCCCTGCTGCAGTCACCACTCTCCCTTTGGGCACATGGAAGGACTTCAGTTGTACCCTGCTGTCACACAGCATAGGATTGCCCTTCTCCTGGTGTGGACCCCAATGCAATTCCTATGGAAAATAAGATATTGTCTCTCAGCTGACTGTCCCAGCATTGGAACAAACCTCTGCAGAGCAGCAGAGAACTTCACCTGGGCTCTCCCCTTTGGCTCCTTTTGTCTTTGGCAACAGACCGTAATGTTCCCCATCCTTTGTGCGCAGCCTGATGGCAAAGGAAAGACCCTCTCCAACAGCAGTGCTGGGAAAGAGGAACAAACATTTCTTACCTAGTGTATGAACAAGCTCATTTGGGGGCTACTGTAAATTCCAGCAGTAGCCGCAAGTTGGCTATTAGGCCTGCACCAGTTCTAGCAGCGTTCATCTCAGACCTTGTGGCACAGCATTAAAGAACAGCAATAAAAGTGCAATTTCCAAATACATGTTTTCTGTTGTGGTACTGCTTTTTAATTCAATCAAGTCCGTCTCTGCTATCTGCTGCCTAAATTCTTAAACCCAGCGTGAACTCCAGAGGCTGCTTAGGGCAATTCAATGTACTTTCAACTGTACAAAAATAGCAGAGGGCTTGACGCTGCCATGAAAGATCCCAATTTATCAGAATAGTAAAATAGATTCTATAATTAAACCAAATTCATTTCTCTTCTAAGCCAGGTGGAAGTTTAGTATCTTTACACTTGACGCTACAGCAGATTCACCTCCCAGAGAATGGAAAAACTACCATACAATCCGGAATGTACACAGTTACTGCTGCCATCCCAGTTAGGTAAGAACTTCCCCTAAATCTAGCATAAGATCTCTGTTGCTGTCAGAAGAGGAGGTCCCACCCCATCCCTGCTCATTCTGGCTGCCTCTCTGGGGCCAGCACTGTGGTCCCACAATGAGCTGTACAGGACTAAACCCATTTGCAAACCAGTACCAATACTAGCATCAGATGGCTACGCAACCAAAGCATTAGATTTTCTTTCTGCTAAGCAGCCCTATCTGCACTAATAAGTCTGAAGTCTGCGCAGAGGATGAATAAAACCTGTCACCTAAACCTTTGAATCTGGGACAGAAAGGCTGAACATAGCAGTAATATTCCTGTGTCTCGCCTGGGGACTTGTCCTGGTTTCAGCTGGGATAGAGCTAATTTTCTTTCTAGTGGTTGCTGTGTTTCAGATATAGCATGGAAGGAATGCCAATAATGCATATTGTTTTATATGTTGCTAGGTGGTGCTTATACTATTCAAGGACTTTTTTCAGGTTCCCACTGAAGCTGAAAGGGAGCCCAAACAGAACGATGGAATGGCCAAGGGAATATTCTATACCATAGATGACATGTATCATGCTCAGTATATAAATGGAGCTTTGCGAGGGGGCAGAAATTTGTGATCACTGCTTGGGATGGTGTCAACTTATCAGGTGGTGAAACTGACTTGTGTTGTATTACTTTTATCTTTTATATTCTTTTACCATTAATATTATTACGGTTATTTTCCTTTTTCTGTTTTTGTTCTATTAGACTGTCTTTATGTCAACCCATAAGGTTTGGTTTTTTATCTCCCCCCTCTTTTCTCCCTGCCCTTCTTGAGGGGAAGGGGAAGAACTGCAGGAGTGCCTGTGTGGTCCTAGCTGCCAGCTGGGGTTAAACCATGCCCCTGCAGGGAACAGGATTCCAGCATACCTTCTTCCAGCTGGCATCACAAAACCCATAAAGACACAGAAAGAAAAAGAAAAAAAATAAAGAAAATACAGACAGGAAAAACTGGCAACATTTGTGAACCAAAGTGAGGTGCAAAGACATGAACAGCAATCCCAGCACAACAGCCAAACCACTAAGAAGCAAGAATCACAAACATTTTGGTCCATGTTTAGTTCCAATTTTGGATGATGTTTAACTTGACATAGTTAATTATCCACCCAGCTTGCATTCATGACTTGTACTAGCCACTATTTTCAATAAATGGTTTTTGCCTTACTATATGAAAACTCTCTTGATTCCCTTGGGGCTATTTCCATTTTTCAGGAGAAAAAGAGAGATGATTTCTTGATCAAATTCTCCCTTGTGTATTTTTTCAGGGCAGGAACTTGATAGCATGGTATACCATGACAATTATAATGGGAAATTCCTGTTGGCACTACCTCAGGAATTGTGAGAGATGCATCTTTAGGAAAAACATCCAAACTTGTCAAGGGCTGTTTTCATGAAGGCTTGCCTGAAGTCTAAGCAGAAGCGGTCATCCCCAGAGACAGCTGCTAGAACTGGCAAAACAACATGGATAGAAACAATTCTCCATTTGGGTGTGGTTTTGCAGTGTTACATCATTCATCAGTCACACTATTACATTTTTGGGGAATACACATTACTATTTGGGGAACATTTCATGAAAGCTCATCAAAAATTGAGCACACATTAATAATTTTGGGGTGGGAGTCAAGTTTCCTAACTTTAGCCACCTGAAAATTTAGAAGCCAAGATTCTCTGCAAAGGAGGAGGACGGGAATTTCCAGTGGGCACCTCCTTCTACGTGAATCTCAGGATTAACTGAGTCAGCCTTTGGAGAGCTCTCTCTGTGTTGACTGCTGTGCCCTTGCACAGCACATCAGGACAAGACACCTGACTTTCAGCTGGCTAAAGTCAGATGAGATGAACCACCCTATTGACTCAGCCCTCCTGTTCAAAACCATGAAGCTCTATGGCTGGGCATAGGACAGGCAGGAGCATACAGCAATCACACGGAGTCATTTGTAGGAGAAGTCCTAGAGAAGCCCTTAATGCTCCTAAAAATAGCAAAATGTCAAGTGCTCTTTAAAAAAATCTAAATTATTCTCGCAGTTCTCTTTTTAACCTAAAATGGCAAGACTAATGCGGTAGCCTTGAGAAAGAGGGTAATATTTTCTTTTTTAATTTACTGCTCATCATCTTCTTTCCCCTAGTCAAAATTAACAGAAAACCCAGAAAAGGTTTTTCTCAAGTTTAATATAATTTAGTGCTATTATGCTTGTGTTCTACTTTTTTTCCTATCTGAGGACCTAGCGCTGTAAACACACAAGCACTGGAGCAGCTTATGCAGAAAAGCAGTATCCCTGTTTACCAGAATATTTCATGTGCCTGTCACTATATTCTTTCAAGAATATATTCTCAAAAGAATATATTATTTCAAGACTGCAATCTAAAATATTAAAAAGAAGAACACGACAAACATCAAAAGAGTCTGTCCACCCCTGCACTACTAACAGGGAATGATGACTACAGTACCAGTATCTGGCCACTTTAAGGAGGTGAAGAGGTGGAGGTTTTACATATATTTTTTTTCCTGGAAAAGGGCAGGAAATTTTCTCATCCCTTTTTGGTTTTTTCACTCACACTCACCACTTGGTGGAGGTGAAAGCTTCTGGGTTGAGCTATATGAAATTAATTGTCACTATGCATCTCTCAAGTGCAACTTCACAAAGGTTTAAAAGAACACTGCCCGTCTAAGCATCCTACGGTTTTGGGTTGGATTTCTACTGTTTTCCACCTGTAACAAAAACACACGATTAGTTCATTCAAAAGTCAGTTCCAGAGGCAGGAAATTGTATGTAAACCTTTATAACACCAGCCTGAGTTCAGCTGTATAACAAAACCCACTGTCACTACTGTGTCATGCCGTTTGCCATCCCCGAAGGTTTTGCACAACCCATTTTAATCAGCAAACCTGTGCGGTTAACACTAAAGTTTACTGGGGGCTCACCCTCCCTCCCCCAATACCAGGGAATATGCACTGTGGTTGAGGACTGCTTTGTTTTAAAAGCCAGACATTTTCCTACTTAGTTGTGCTTTAAATGAAACAAAACAAAAACCAACTAGCTAAACCAACACAGAGAAGCTCCTAACAAGCGATATGAGAAGTGAGCTGCCACGATTTTCCATATCACGCAAGACTTTCGCACCAAGTCCTATTATTCTGTGTGTTGGTTAGAGGTGCAATACTACAGCACAGCGGCGTCAGCTGTCATTGTAGGAACCATTCATGTCAGACACTACAGAAAATTTAATGACATGACAGTACCTTCACAGCCCTCTGGTAGGTAAAGAAAATCTAAAAGGATCTTCCCAACCTTTCACAGTAAACACAATTGGATAATCTAAAGCACCTGCAAGCAGGAGATGAGTCCATGATATATCTTTCCAATCAGCCAGCTAATACTGTTATTAAAACAGTTACATTATGTCAACTCTTAAGTCTCCTATCTGTACTGGGCATTTCTAAGGACCTTATCACTTTGGCATTTAGCCACCAACAGATTTAATTGATCCAAACACTGTATCCTCAGCTGTTTCTAACATGCCCAGGCCCTTCACAGGGGCTGAATTACTATTTACTTTAAGAGCTGTTGGGTTCCTATTCTCTCCTAGGAGCTGAGAGGAGCTAGCAGTACAGAGACATCCTGCTCTTCCTCATGGCTTCGCTGATTAAGTATGCCGGGCTCAGTTCTGGCTCCTCGGTCATGATTGAAATGTTCTGCCACTCCCCCAACTGGTTTGACTTTTTAATGGTGTCCACCACACACAGGGCATACAGACAATCATCAAAAGTGGCAGCCATCGTGAGGGGCCTCCCGTCCCAGGTCCTCCTGTCGTCCTGGTCCTCAAATGCCTGACGGACAGCTTGAACCATCTTAATGGTGCCCCGGAGGTAGGGGGATGGGATGTCACTGAAGGCCTTCTCTGGAAGTAAAGAGTTGCTGACTGGCGTGGAGTCTTTCAGCAAGAGCTCCCGCTGAGGAGAGCTGTTGCTCTGTCCGTAGAGATCAGTGCCTATTACAATCAGCCGTCCTGCTGAACCCACCACAATAATGTCTTGTTTGAACTCCCCAGGGACATTGAAGTTGAGCGTCACCGTGCAGCACACGCCACCTTCCAAGACCATCTGAAACGTACAGAAGTCGTCGCTGGTGATCTGTCGTATCCCCTTGATGTGGTCTGTTTGCTTTACAAAGGTCTTGAGCAACCCGTGCACCTTCACAGCCTTCTGGCTGGTGAGGAAGGTCAGGAGGTCGATGATGTAGGTGCCAACTGAGTGCAAGCCCCCACCTCCCATCAGGTCATCACAGCTCCAGTTATACTTCTTGCCCAGCAGGCTTCCACTGTGAACCTGCACCTCGCACACCAGCAGCTCCCCTACATAACCCTCCTGGATCAGCTGCTTCATCTTCACAAAGGCAGGCAGGAAGCGCAGAACATTCCCCATGATGCTCATGAGCTTTGGGTAATAATGAGCCGCAGTCATCATCCTAAAAGCATCCAGCGGAGTCGCCGTTCGGTCACAGATGACATTTTTTCCAATGCCTGAAAAACAGTTTAAAAAAAATCATCAACAAAAATATATTGATTGAGTAAGCTGAAAGCCTCAAGGCTATTCTTTAAGACTAAGCCAAGAAGAAAGATCCTTGAAAGAAGAAAACATTTTGATGTGGTATTAAAAGCACTAAGATCCTCTCTGGCATGTTTCCAAAATGCACATAAGACTTTCTTCAGCATCACAGTGAAAATGTATCCCTTTATATTTTCAAAATGCACTCATGCCTAAAAACAGCATGAAGGTGAGGGCCTGCACAGGTAAGAAAGTAAGCTAAGCTAAGGTGGACCACTACCCCACATTGGTGACCTTCTGTGAGGAGGTACAAAACCAACCACCCCCACTCAGCCATCTCACAGACATCTCTCCTGTGATAACCTGCCTGTGTGTGGGCTTCTGAGAGTTGAATCTGAGCTTCAGATTCAAATCCTTGAAGCATATGAGTAACACAAACACAGTTTGTAGGTACACTGAAAAGCCTGGGCTTGTCTTCTCAATGGTCTCATCCCTTCCTTTTTCCTGTTCTGACTCTTTAAGAGGCTCTGACTGGAGAGAGGGAAAAGTACTGGGCTCGTTGCTTGATGTAAAATGTAGGAATTGCCTCTCACTCATAAAATTTCACACTATTCTGACAATGGCACTCTTTTTTTCTTTTGTTGCTTTGGTTTTTTTTAAAAAGCAGCTCTGCTGAAATGTCAACAGCACATCCGTGGTGCCAAGGGAGAGCCACGACTGCTCTAAAACAGGTCAAATGTAGCTGTGACAATCTGTTCCCTCACGGAATTGTCCATATGGGCACACTGTTTACTGAAGCTTGCATGACAGTCCTGTTTTATCTGGCCATCAAGGTGTGCAACTGAATGTAGTGCAAGCTGAGATGCCTAAATAATGGTTTTATTATTGATTGTCAAATACTTCAATTCTGTAGCCATGCACACATAAACTGACAGAATCTCCAGCTTCCTTTTTGTTGCATACAAAGATATTAATTTTTTTTTATGCTTAATGAGGCAATATTAGGTGAGCTACACAATACCTTATAACACTAAATATCTTTGCCTTGACAGCCTCGGGCTGTAGCTGGGCTGAGTACTTAAGAGTGCTGAAGTTGAAGTGTGTCTGCTGGAGTCTGGGTGAATAAATCTGGTTACTCACTAAGTTGCTTTGTGTTTTGATTCCTTTTTCCTTCAGATAGGTGAGAAATCCCTTTTTCTTTAAAGAGATATTGTGAGGATAAAATTGTACATGTTTTGGACCTGTTTGGATGAAGTCATATAAATACAGACAGATGGCAGGGATCTGTCTGAGCCCACTTACATGAATATTTAACAGCCTGACTGGAAGAAGAAGGGGGTCACAGTCCAAACATTCAATAACCAGCTTATCCACACTGCCTATTCCCAGTCTTTGTCTGCTGCTATTTGAGTAGCTGAAACTGGAGGGAGGGCTGTCACCACTGAAATGGCAGTCACATCTAGTTAACAGCTAAGAAGGGAAAGATCTTCCTTTAACTTGCTCCTATTTACCTTCTACTTAATCAGATGACTACAGACATACTCATTTTCCTCTTGTATTAGGCAGGAATCCTCTCTTTAGTGGCCATGGTCTTCCCTTCTCACTTTTCTTTCTCATCTTTACAGACTGCTACTGGTGACCTAGTTGACACATTCAACCATATAGCACTTCTTTTCCTCCTTCTGAATAATTTTTTTACTGTATCTGATTGATATTGGAGAAAGCATTCATCCACCTGCCCTATATTCTTCTAACAGGCAGCTCCAGCTATGGCACTTGATACAGATCACTAATATGACAGCCCTCCTTCAGTTACACAGACTCTTTGCAGAGAGATTTTAGTCTGGCAAATTAGTTATGGAAAAAAAAAAATCTTAGACAAAACTTGCCCATAGTCAAATCTAGCTGAAATAGTAATTTTCCCCACCAGAAACCCATACATGCTGCTCCGTCATCTGACCTGCTCACCACTGATCCACAAGCATCATTTTCTGCTCCAGTTCAGCTTCCATCATTCTGCCTACAGGCGCCTGTCGCATTTTATCTGGGGCCTGTGCAGGCACTAATCTCTCAAGATACACAGCTCTGCACATGTGCTTCGGAGGAAAAGGCTCTGCTTTCCTTAGGAATTGCAGCCTGGGGGCAATCTTTTGGCTGGGTGTTCAGTACTGCACACAGTGGGGGTTTGTCCTTCACTGAGTGGGGCAGGGAACACTTGGGGCTGTCACACTCTGAGTACCAAAGGACAATTATAAAGAGGAAAGAGAAGCTTATGGGTTTTTACATCCCTTACAGTCAAGAAAAATTGCCATTTGGATGAGTGTAAGTCAGGCACACATGCAGAAAAAAAGGAAGAGCCCTAACTATTTGTACAGAGAGAGGAAAGTCTTATGTTTCCACCATTTCAACCTTTCTGGAAAGGTTAAAACCCTTTAATTACAGCAAATCCAAAATGCAAATGTTTTGAGAGCCTTCCCATCCCTCTGCATACACTGACAATGCAGGCTGTGCTCTCATCCCTGTCAGGGATTTAAACAGATTTTTTCTTGGTGCCTGGAAAGCTTTTATATTCTCTTAAAGCTGGTGCACGTTCTTTCAGCGTAACATTGCTCGAGCCTGTGCACACCACAGAGCTTTGTCTTCTCTGTAGCTGCAGATCTGCAAGCAGCCACATTTGCTTTCTCCAAGCAGGGACGGAACATGAAAGGTCCACTTAATTTAATTTAAAGAAATACTCTGGTGCGTTAATACAGCCAGAATAAGAAACAGGCTGATCAAAACACTGTCATTTTCCGCTCTCCTCCCTCTGCTCCCTTCTCAGAAAGAGAAAGGAAAAAAGGCACCTTCCCTTTGAGGTGTTCACCAAAGCAGCGACAGGCAGGGGAAAGGGGAGGGGGTGAGGAAACCCCCCCAGTCTTAGACAAAGGTCTGCCCTGACCCCAGGTGCTGTTGGGGGAGTCACTGGGCACTGACCCCCTTCTCCTGGCCTGAGGTTAGGGGCTAAGCCTGGCCACTTTTGGACAAGACTCACCCAGAATCATCTGGTCACTGCTTGCCGTTCTGTCAATGTGTTTCACCACTTCACACACCTTTGAAAATCGCTCCACAGCCACCAGAGCAGACAGCAAAGGCTTCATTGATTACATAAAAGCAGGGCAGTGCTGTGGGCTTGTTTCAAGAAGAAAGCACAGTATATTTGTCCATGGTGATAAGTGATAAGAGGCAAATACATCTCATGGTATGAAAGGAGACACAACCCTTCCACACACATCAAGAAATCTGGTCTGCAATAATACAGTTCTCAATCAGGCAATTTCTGAGCATTAACTTCTTGAGTTCTTAGGTAAATGAATCATGGAATTACAGAACTGTCAGAGTTAGAAGGGACCTTCTAGAGATCATCTAGTCCAACTCCCCTGCCAAAGCAGGAACGCCTAGAGCACATTACTCAGGACTGCTTCCAGGTGGGTCTTGAAAACCTCCAGAGAAGGGACTCAACAACCTCCCTGGGCAGCTTGCTCCAGGGCTCTGTCACCCTCACCCTAAAGAAGTTCTTCCTCATATTTGAATGGAACTTCCTATGTTCCAGCTTGTGCCCATTCCCCCTCGTCCTATCACTGGAAACCACTGAAAAGAGTACGGCTCCATCATCCTTCAACCCACCCTTTAGGAACTTGTAAACATAGACAATGTCTCCCCTCAGCCTTCTCTTCTCCAGGCTAAGGAGCCCCAGCTTTCTCAGCCTTTCCTCATAAGGGAGGTGCTCCGATCCCTTAATCATCTTAGTTGCTCTACGCTGGACTCTCTCCAGTAGTTCCCTGTCTCTCTTTAACTGGGGAGCCCAGAACTGGACGCAGTGTTCCAGTTGTGGCCTCACTGGTGCAGAGTAGAGGGGGAGAATGACCTCCTTTGACCTGCTGGCCACACTCTTCCCTATGCAGCCCAAGATTCCATTGGCCCTCCTGGTAACAAGGGCACATTGCTGGCTCATGGATAGTTTATTATCCACCAGAAGTCCCAGATCCTTCTCCTCAGTAGTGCTTTCCAGAAGATCCACCCCTAACCTATACTGGTGCCTGCACCTCCCCAGGTGCAGGACCGTACATTTGCCCTTGTTGAACCTCATTAGGTTCTTCTCTGCCCAGCTCTCTAGCCTGCAAAAGAAAAATAATTTATGTATCTTTTTGAGGGCTCTGCACAGCCTTCCCCCCAGTTTCTCTGCTTGGCTGTACTTCAAAAAGAGACAGGTGCCAGCGACATGGTAAGTGACACGATAGGGCATGTGGTTTCTCTGACCTGGCATGGAATAGGGGAGGGCTTGCTCCCAGTCAGCCCGAGTCCAAAGTGAAGCTGAGTAACACATCTCCTACCAAAGCTCCTGGAGTACAAGTTGACTCTGTGGAGTCAACCCACAGCTGCCATGCAGGTGTTCAGCCTGGGACCTGCTTCGTGACCCACTGCTCCAGGCAGTGGGACAGGAACACCAAGAACCTGCAAGCGGGCAGTATGCTATGGTGCCAGTGAGCCACCTGTGACCAGAGGATAGGGCCACCCAACACGTCTGCTTCCCCAAACCTCTTTCTTCTCCCTCCAGCAAGAAAACCAGAAAAAAAAAAAAATCATGGATCTGGAAGATGTCCATTCATGAGATAGAGCAGATCCCTAGGCCAATGACTTAGGTATAACTCACTCTAGCAGTCCTTAAAAATGGGAAAGGACATGAGTTGAGCAAAATGACACATGAGAATTGACTTCTAGGTTTGGTTGCCAAAGACTGAAAGACCGCAACATCTCACAACTGCTTGGTTCCTCTTTAAAATGAATTAAAGTTTCCATAGCAGGTCCACATCACAAAACTGCTACTAACACTAGTGTCTTCTCACTCCTCAGTGAAGTCTTAACTGAGAAGTCTTAACTATTCTTTTTCTCCCAGGGTGCATATATCCCCCAAGCCAAACCTCAGGAACTTATATTCCAATCTGCATGTATTTTAAGAAGGTTTTTTAATAACACTGATCTTCTCTGAAGATGTAAATGTCTAACCAACTCCCTAGAAGCAGCTGCGCAAATAGAAAAAAATTTGTCTATACTGTCACTGGTGCTATCATTTGAGTGAAGATTTCTCAGGCACCTTATTCTGGAAAGTCAAATTGTAACCATGAGCTAATGGCTTGTTACCCACCTCACAGTAATTATTTTTCTCAGGAAGTCATGCAATGTATTTGCAAACCTCAGCCTTCATTTTAGAAAAAAGAAGCCCTTGTGATGTGGAGATAATTTTGAAAGCCAAACAGCCCAGAAACGAGTGGCAAGTAGATACAGTCCAGGGTAGTAGTATTAACATTTTTTTCCCCAAGTAAATGCAGGAGAAGAGTAAGGTGCTAGAGGAAGAATTTAACTCCCGATTCTGAAATGCCTGGTGTTTGCAGCTCTCCGTTTTACAGACAGCTCTAGCTCTTTGGCTAGAGGATTCTTTGTCCCTGTAACTTTCCAATACTGCACATCCTAAAAACGAGCAGACCTCCTGGGCCCACAGTGCAGGGAGGGTAGCGTGGCTGTAACTGCCACAGGCTTCATCAGCTCCAAAACCTGCCATGTCAGCTTTTTTCCCCCCCCATCTGCTCTGATTCTTTTAAATAAAGAGAGAAACACTTTCATGTTAAAAACTCCAACTAATTAAAAAAAAAGTTTAATCATTGAACTGAAGCAAGACGAGGACTCTATCTGTTCATCTCACGACATGAGGCTCCAGTACGGTATTTTCTCCTCCTTGTATTCACAAGAAAAATCCAAAAGGGCTCTATTTGGAGTCAGGGCATACGATCAAAACTTTCACTGGCACCAGATTCATTAGTTAGCAGTTGCTACCTATTGCTCTTGGTCAGGAGGGGGGTGAGAGAAAGGGCAAAATAAGGTTTTGGTGCATGAAGCTAAATTAGTCAGCAAAAACCCTACATTTCTAAAGCTCAAGAAGAATTCAGCTCTCAAAGAACAGTCTGAGAGTTTCAGCAAATACAGGAGGAGTGGAAGAGCATACCTACCAGATTATTTCAAATGGATGATTTTAAGCATTTCTAACAGATTATAGTAGCTTCTTTAACATTGTTTTAATTTTTTAAAACCAAGCTAATTCAAAATTACATTCCAAATGGTGACAATCCACACTACCATTAATATGGTTACAATAAATAAATAAGGACAAATTTTTCATCTCACATTTTGACCATTGCAGCTGCTGCTGTTGTATTTGAATCCTATTCCCCAAGAATCAGAGGGGAAATCATCTTCAGCACTCAGTTATGTTCACAGCTTGTAAGCCATGTTGCAATGGTATGTGCTGTATTATTAGTACACGTATTATTAGTTGTAATCAGATCACAGTTGCCATCTTAACACAGCTGACACGGTTTGCAAATAAGGAATAATATCACCTAACAAGTGAATGAGGAGTATCTCATACACATTGTTCCACCATTGTAACACTGAAAAAATAAGCTCAGATATTCAGCTCTTTTATTTATAAGATGTACAGCTACTCATATCAATGTACCCAAGTTAACAAACAAAAAGTAGTTAAAAGGCTGTATTTTGCTGCAAATAAATCGTTTTGGCCATATGACAATAGACCTTTCCTTATGAATATATCAAAAAACATAGTCAAAATAAATGGCTTAAATCAAAAGTCACTACCTCTCATTTAAATGGTTGATTTACAGCAATTTGCTGTACAATCTTCTGCATGTTATCACACACACATTGTCAGCTCTGTGGTTTTGCACAGAAACCATCTCAGAAACTACATCAGGCACCAGGAGCTGGTGCGTGGTTCCCTACAGCTAAATTGATGTTTGATATAAGCTGAGTACCAGTAGAACTGTGTTTGCAGATTCCTATACTAGACAGAGATCTGTTTGCAATACTAATCAGCTTAGTGGATGGTACTACTGTAACCCCATCAGATAATCAGAAAATGTCTTTCCATTTCTTTGAATTTTCATGTATATCTATATGCAAAAACATACAGGATCATTTTTTCCTTCTTCCCATTTTAATAATAATGACTTCAGAAATTCTTACAGCTGTTTAAACCATTCCCTTCTAACCCTTTCTTTCAAAATTGCAGAAAATACAAGATTCAGAGGCTGTAATTTAGCAAAGACCTCAAAGACCTCAGTTGTCTACACTCACAAATGGCAATACTTGAAGGCTCTGGATAAAAACAGGGGTTGCTAATGAAGTTCTCTTTGCCTTCCAAATTCATCACTCCCTAAGAAACTCAGAAGAAAATATAAGTAATCTAAGCTGTAAGTGCACTGAACTTTTGACTGCAGAGGAGACCCACAGAGCTAAAAGCAGATTTTTGTGAAACAGCAAAAAAATACTACTTTTGCTGTTTCAGAACTGTCTTGATAATCTCACAGTCGCGGTCCCCTTTGTATGTAGCTGGAACAAACCAGTTTGGTATTATTCTGTATTTCTAGCAGATGTGTACCAAGGAGAGACGCAACATTGAGAATGCCTCTTGGAAATTGTATGCAAATACAGAATTTGAAGGCAGTAGCTCATGCAGCCACTGTTCAGTTATTTTAAGTTTTGATAGCTGGGGTGGCTCTTCAGCCTCTCAGAGATACAGCCATCACACAGTCAGTTTTACCCTGCTACATGCATGATAAGCCACAAATATTTAGCACCTTAAATCATGATTTTCTGATCTGCTCTGATCTGATCATGGAAATATTACTTAGTGAGCAGTACCCCCTCTTAATTACGGCAATGCAAATTACGGCCCTCTGCAAACAGCTCCTTGCCTGCACAGCTGCAGATGATGACTCTAAGGACACTTTGGTCCCTTGCTGTTAGCAGCAGGCAATGCCCCAGCGCCCAGGCACCATTTCCAAACAGTTGTCTCACCAAAAAGTGCTTCTTTCATTTGGCTCATTAATATGAAACTCATCTGTGTGTTGGAGCTGTGGGAAGGGACTGGCAACCTGGGTATTGGGAGGACCCAGGCAAAGCCTGATGTCTTGCTTCCCTCCTGGAGCTCTTGAGGGAACCCAAGGTGGCCATGGGGGAGTTTCTGTAGTCACTCTAGATGAACAAGCGGTGGCATGGGGTGCAGCAGAAGGAAGCGGGAAGGTAGATGGAGGAATGGAGAAGTGGAAAGGAAAGGGAACAGGAAGGAAGAACACTACAAGATGGAAAGGAGGATACTGGAAGGCGCTGGTGCAAGCAGCCCAGAGGAGCTCCTGCGACTCCAGGAGCTGCTCAGCAAATCCTAATGGGATCAGCAACATCCACAGTCCTCAGAGGTCCATCCTAAAAGGCTTTCCTTCAGTCCAATATTTGTGTGAGCCTTGCTACCATCTTTTCCGCAGAAAAAATATAACAATGGAGGAGAATTAGACAGATTTCAGAGAAAACAAGCACCCTTCTGTGCCCAGAGACTGGACAGGAGGTGATGAAGAAAAAGCATCTACATCAAGTGGTGATAAATATATATGTGTGTGTGAGTTAAGCTGTTGCCCAATACGTACATCATGATAGAGAAATAAAGTACTGGAACAGGCTATTCTATAGGGCTGATATTATTTTCTGATGCATTACATGTGCAGATGTGTGAATCACATGCTGCATAGTGATGAAAAGCTTTTGAATCCCCCCCTGAAAATGGTCTAAATAAATACAGATGTGTACAGTTCTAGCAGGAGGAGTGGAAAACCTGACAGAAGGTTGCATGAGGAATGAGGAGCATGAAGGAGGAGCAAATTCTGGACTATCTCATAAAATAAATCATTCAGGTGATTTGAAAATGTGTTTCCGCAGGTCAAGGATTTTTTATTAGTATACAGAAGTATCTCTGCTATTATTGGATGATGCTGCTGTTGATATTGCAATACAGTAATAATTATAGTAACAATAAGAACAATGGTTGTATTTATTGTTTTCAGTGCATGATCTGTCACTCAGTTCCTTGAGTGGCATAAAAAACGCATTTATTTCAATCAATACATCTGCCAGGAGAAAATTGATGGCAAGACAATGTTTCTTTGAGGAAACCTTATTTAACAAAACTTTTGACAAGGAGATAAATCTAGATGATGAATGTCTAACAAGATTGGCATTAGTCACAGCTCTAACATTGGCCAAGGCAATCTTTGTTAATCACAGATATGTATAGCTGTTGCAAAAAATCAAGTTACTATAGCATAATGAATCATAGCTCATGAACTGATTCATATTAACAGGGCATGTGTGTGTTCCTAGTCTGCTCTAAGTGTGAAGGAAAATAACAGTGATGGAAGGAACATATTTTCTTTCACAGCTGAAACAGACGGCAAATGCACACAGGGAGTAATATTCTGCCCTACTGACAAGAACAGCTCATTTGGCCACAGCAAATCAATGGCTTACACAGATTTTAAAACCCTGCATCTCTTCCTCTGCATCAAAATATTACGAAGTAAAAGAACACATGCGCTGTTACATTTTGTAGTCAGCTGGGTTGAGGCGCACATCACAAATATTAGATGAAAAATTCAGTACAGTAAACACGCACATGCCCAAACTGTACACACCACCACTACAGCCAGGGTCTCAGTTCATGCACCTACTTCTGGCCCTGGTGCACCACACTATGATTCAATTTTTTAGGCTGGCTTATCCTCACTGATATAACCTCTTTTCCACACAACTGCTTTGAAAACAAAACCCGAATCACTCAAAAAAATATGTTTGTGACTGTCTCTGCCTTGGTGGCCTGTAAACACTGGCTAAACCAAAGAACACCCAAGTGACTAGCTGCACGATGAAAAGAAACCCTGCAAAGACACCCTGCTACTAGCGACATATGATTATCAACAGTTTAGGTGTCACCAAATGAGACATGGGCAGCTCATGCAAACAGTATGAGAACTGCAAGCAGGCTTAACAAGCAGGAAGGTGAACACGAGCCGTGAGCTTACAGAAGTGATTTCAGTTGGGTTAGTGGTCTGTAAAACCATTAATGAAACAGAAAAACAGGGAACTGGTTTGTCTTGAAATTAAAAAAAAAAAAAAGAGATGCTGGGTTCTTTGTAGATAGCTGCTGAGGTGTGGT
>BJBW01013154.1:0-24970 GCA_004320125.1 Scolopax mira | reverse complement strand
AATTTTCTAATACGAGTGGTTAAAATAAATTCTAAAATCATTACCTTCCCAAAGACTGTATTGACTATGGATATCAAAGCACTCAACTACAGACTGGGATGCACAAATATAACTGTACACATCTGAAAACTGCACTCACACACACCCAGTTTTGACTTTAGTATTTATGCATATACAGACAGACGCACACACGTGCAGAGCAAGGAACAGGAAAATGAGCCCCTTTCGCATACCTAAATACAAGCACATGGCAGGTAGAGGTGAGCAGTCCATTCCTTTCATTTGGCAGTGTATGTATGCACACTCTATGTGTCCCTGTGTGCATCCACATGTACAGGATCACACCATAAATCACATCTTCTCTCTACAGCTCCAGAAATTGGAAACATAAATTTATAATTATTAGGCAAACCCTACGAGAGCCCACAAGGTTGTGCCTAGCAGTGGAACCAGATTTTCCGGAACGATGTCAAGTTATGCAGAATGGATGAATGCCAAGTTGCAAAACGCATCTTGAGGAGGAGAACATTCTCTCAGGGGTTTTGTACTCGTGTCAGCAGGACCTCTCTGCTCAATGAGTGGCACCAGCAGCAGGAGTGGAGAGGCTGACATGACTGCTCCACTCTCAGGAAAGCCCACAGGAAAGAGGAAGAGAAAAGTTGGGAAGCAAAGGGTGTCAAGATGAAACAGCTCAGTTGGGCCAACCTCCCAACTTCACCCAAGGGGCTCAAGGCTGCCTGTTCTATCTGCTCATTTCTGGTGGGCCATTTCACCAGCATCTGGGAGACTACAAAAGTATAATGCACAAACAGTCTGCAGGACAGCATTTTTCCACCCGCCTGGGTCATCAGAGTTTGCATAAGATTATTTACAGATATAGATTATATTATATATATTAATATATATTATATATTAATATATATAATATCTATTATATATATAAATTATATATATTGTATATTAATATATATAATATATATATATATTATTTACCGATACGGATTATATACAGAGACCATAGATTGATTCTTCATGGCTTTTTATTTCCTCTTCACAGTCTAATTCCTCTGGTCAACCCAGTGGTGATTTTTTATATCTTGCCAAGAACAGCAAGGATCAGGACCACAGAACACACAGGTGGAGAAAATAAGTAAGCATGGCCCACATAAGAAAATCAAGCCAGTTTAATTAAAACACTGATCATAATGGAATCCCTTTGTTGGGATGCTGTAAAGCCACAGTATGTTCTCATAGAAACTCCCACCTCTCTCAGTCAATGTTGAGTAGCACAGCTCTACCCCAGCCATTACTGAGTCTGGTTCCTTCAGTCCAGTCCCACTCCCATTTTGAAGTTAATGAGAACTTTGAAAGTTTGAAAGCTCCCTGGAGTTTTCCAGGGATTTGGCATTAGGCCTTAGCAAGCTTCAGGTCAAATCTATCCCAGCTGTAATCCCATTAATTAAAGTAGTGACACTGACCATTGGTCTGGGTCTTCAAGCAACACCATCAGTGGAACAACAGTGAAGAGATGATAGCAAACTGTAGTGTAAACCAACTGCACTTTTGTTAACTTCTCATCCAACACTACTTCATAATTCTCAGTTTCTTTGAGAAACTTCTAAATAAATTATAAAGCCCCTCCCACACAAAGGCGGTCACCTTAGAATTGGTGTACTTTCTCAGAGAGTATTTTATTCCTGTCAGCGAGAGCTAAGTGCCACCAAAGAGAAGCCATAACCCCATTCTGAAAGGCAGCAGTGAGAACGGATCAAAGTGAATCAGCAATTCTAACTATGTGAGACACTGATATTGTGCTTCCCTGGCTTTAACCCTGGGTCCATAAGAAAGATGGACACTTGATTTATTTCTCCCCAGACTGCAGAGCTTACACAAGAGCCAAGGACTCAGCGGCAGCCCAACCAGCTGACTCAGACAGCAATAACTCACCAAGTGCAATCTGCCTGGATGACAGACTGCCCTGTCTGCAGTCAGTCCACGGGATAATCCCCATGAAAGGTTTTCTTGGACAATGCCATTCGTGCTCATGCTGGTTAAGTGTGCACTGGACAAGACACAGCTACACTACAGTAACAGCTGAAGCCATATTTCATTATGCTTTTCCACAGCTTGCTGTAATAGAGACTGGGAACTCATTCCCCATCAATGAAAATCTGCCAGAAAACATGTCAACACTGGAACATTCCCCCATTACGTTCAGTAGGCTGGATGTAGTCAATTATGGTAGCCCAACCTGATGTGTTCTTTATCAACCTCAATGTCTGAATGCATTTGTATTATAATCCCAGGCCCCTCTTGTGCTAAATGCTCCACAAGCTCCTATTTGCAACAGGCTTTGTTTTACCATGTACATGCTGGATACCTGGACTGGAAAGACTGGTCAATGAAAGTAGCTCCACTCACTGTGCACCTTCAGACAGATCTTCTCTGACAAGACAAGTGTGACCTTGCTCACTGCAAGGCTATACTCAGATCTCATCCCTCTGAAGCCCCAGGAGAACTTGAAGTAATATTCAAGGGGTAGAAACTTAAAGAGGAGAGTTCTTCTGCACTTGACCTCTGCCGAGATGGATGAAAGAAATGTAATTTTTATCCAACCACATTCTCACAGGTACATATCTGATTCAATGAAGAATAAAATACCCATAAAGTAGGTCAGTAATTCTTAAAAAGCAGTTGCACTTACGTTTCCTTTCAGAAGCTGTGTAACACACTGATCTCCAAGGAAAAGGAGGGCAGAAGGGATGAGGCATTTTCAAGTGAATAAAATCACTTTATTTCTGAACGAAGTTTACAGATAGAAGCCTAAAGCCCTTCAACTACTGCATTTTTCAGTCACAGATTTGGCTCAGATTCCTATTCAAAACAGCCCTAGAAAGAGTTTTCTCAACCTAATAACACTGTTTTCCCCAAATACATGCTATTTTCTACCTGTAATCCATACAAAAGAAGAATGAGCAAGAACTCACGAGGAGAAATATCACAGTGGGCATAGGCAGTTTTCACTTGAAGTCCTATTGAGATGCTAACTCTGATTGATCTTCCCACAGAGCACCTCTCCACTCAGACATGGCCACTCAGGAGGCCCAGGGTTGGGATGCTAGAAAGAGGCTTAGGCTAATTAATTGCATTTCTTTTTCTGACTGCAGTGTTTTTCTGCCCTGCTGGATACTAAGAGGCCAGAACTGGCTCCTCTGATTAACAGTACCTCATCATGAAATCAAAAGAAAAGCTTCAGGCTAAAGAAAACTGGATTTTTGTTATCCAGGATCTGCTCTTGGTGAATAATTATAATAGCCAATGTTAAAAGGAGATTGTGAATTAACTACAGCAGACATCAGCCGACATAAAAAATAAATTTGGAAAAAAGCTTTCAATAATTACAGTGTGTATGTCAAATGGAAATTACTCCAATTTGCATAGCTCTGCAGTCACACTGTACAATATCTCAAGTGACTTCATAACAACAAGCTTGTATCTTTAGAATCACTTCATATAGCTCAGGGTTTTAATAACCCAAAAGACACTTCAGTAAGTGCAGACAGAAAGCTAGCCTAGGATTCTTCATTTTTTTAGGCCATGTTTACACGCAGTTCATTATTATTTCATAGTGATACACTTAAAAACATACCATCCGCACCCCCAACAAAACACATAGTTTTAGTGATAAAAAATACTTTTTAGTGGTTTGGCTCTTTTCTATAGATCAGCTTTATTCCAGTACAACCAGCCACATTAGAAGACACACCACTTCATCTCTCTATGTGAAATATCATGTCCCGCATCTTACACCAGGACTAATTTCCAAGCAGGTCAGACAGGCAGTTCCTTGGAAGGTCTGCATTATTTGTGATGTGCTTCAGTTTGGATGAAGTTTCTGGTTAGAAACCCAAATGCAACTGCATGTGAGTGGATTCATACAAGAGGTTTGCTCTGCACTCCAGACAAGGATCACAAGCTCGTGGGCCATCGGAAAGGACTGTTCTTTGCCACTCACACAAGGATGCCACCCGGGTCTTGTGTGTCAAGGGGCTGATTCCAAATTCATATGCTTATTGCTGCTTAGGAACAGGGGAAATTTATTAAAACCACCCTCTTATTTTCCCTTTCACCTGTGACTCCAGCCTATTTAACTTGAACTGGGAATCCTTATATGCCAAACAGAAGGCTCCCTTGGATGTGTCGGGAGCTGAGTTTTTTGTCCTTCAGTGTCATCACCTACTTCCATCTTGACTGTGCATTTATACCCGCTCCTGCCACAGAAGAAAATGTGAGTCAGATTATCCCTTTTAAGGAACAATAGGTAACTACAATATTATTAAAAGCAGCCATAGGTCAGTTATGGACCACAGTTCATGCACAGATCTTGAAGCACTTAAAGAAATCAAGCAGGTACAATCCTCCCATTGCAAAGACAGAGGAAAGAGAAGTCAAGAAGTTTGCTGATTTCTTTTGGTACGTATACTGTGAAAGTGGCAAATGCAGCAATCATGTCTAACCTTTTCCTCCCTTAGTAACCTTTCTGCACGTGCAGGAATTATACCATCCTTTCAGATTTTCCATCCAATTTTCCATCCAAAGCCCTTCATTTCCACCCGTATCTGCACTTAGCAGAATATCTCAACTTTAAAAGTTATTGCTGTTTAGCTGGAAGTGAAAGACCAAATCTCATGTTTGTCTAAACTGCCCAAGGGAAGAGATTTCTCAGAGATTTTGCATGTAGACAACCACCAGGTTCTTGTTCTCCTGCCTTCACATGCTTGACTGTGGGTACCTAGATTAATTCCTGGCTGTTTTCCTGTACACCAGCCTGTAGAGAGAAGTAGGAAGGGCCCTGAAACAAAACCTCCATAAAAACATGGCAGAAACACTACCTGGCCTTGGTTATGCCCATCAGCAGCAACAGGTCCATGAGGAGAGAAGCCAGCTTTTTGTGAAAGCACTATGGAGTGGTAAGCACGGGCTGTAAGAGACTATTTGCAACATACTCATTTCCAGCTAAGGGTTAATATTTACCCCACCTAACCAGAAAGGAGCAGAGTGCCAAAGGCTGGAGAAGCCAATTTCTCCACAGGCAACTGTCTGCCAGCAAGAAGCTCACCCTGTGACTCAGTGCGCCATGAGGGAGATGCCAAAACAACAATTTGTGGTGTCTCGTGAGGTAAGACTGGTCCCAACGCAGCACTGCAGGGTCTCGGCTGCTCATGGGAACCCCTCCAAGCCCAAATTCGGCTCAGTAATGGCCAACTGCCAAAAGCCTGGTAGCCTGGGTGAAACGAGATGCTCACTCTGCCTCCAGATGCCACACATGAAGCATCATCATCATCAAAACTGCTCTTGACAAGACCAGTGACTCCCCAGCAGGATGGTGGGGGCAAAATCAGAGCCTAGCAGCTGGCCCCAGGCTCCAGGCACACATTGGGTGCTCACACTGCTGTGCCCTGCACCATTGAGGCTGCCCTGACCATGAGGATTTTGGTTTCCCAGGATGGTCAGCCCACAAGCAAACTTATTACAAGCAGCAGCATATACTGAAGAGGTGTTTCTATTGCAGCAGTAAGCACATCCCACCAAACGCTACACTGCTCCACAAACTTGGTCATTTCCCTCAGGGATATTACAATAGCTGGCTCTACACCCGAGGCAGAAGTTCACCCCAGGTAGGACTCAAACAAGTCAAAATTAGGTTTTTTTCAGGATGGACAGCTGTTTTAGTGAACATGTCCATATCATCTAATGGCATATCAACACAAAACAGTATGTACGTGTTCCTTACCTCCCCTTCTTCGAGCAAGTATCTGCACATTTTCTTAAAGATGGTATGAGAAATGGTCTCCCATTTTCTTAAAGGTGGTACGAGAACCTATGGGCAAGGTCAGATACAGTAGATGCATGATCCTTTGCCCCAGGAAAACACAGCCAGTGTACTTTTGCACAGCACTATCTGTTTACTGAGTGCTGCTTGCATGGACTTGGAAGAGACATAACAAGGTAGACCTGAACAGACTCTCCTGCTGCCCGCATTGGAGACATAGCAGGGAAATACCAGATTTAGGCTAGATTCATCCTTGGCTCTTCTCCAGTACACCAGCACATAGAGAAAAGCAAGGAGGGTCCTGAGACATAAACTCCCTAAAAACATGGCAGAAATACCAGCTGGCCATGGTTATACCCATCATCAGCATAAGCATCCAGCCTGTGCCTTGGGCCTGGGGCCAGCTGTTGAGCTCTGTTTTGCCCCAGCCCCTATTTCTCACTTTATAGAGAGAAGCTACAGCAGAGGCTGTAGCAATGTGCTGACATTTCCAGGAAGCTCAGAATACCAGGAGACAACAGGCTGTTTAATCTTTAGCAATTTCTTACATGCACTGCCAAACTACTGCATATATTTTTGCATGCTGCCTGGATACTTAGATTCCTTAAGTGAGTTTTTGTTCACTGCAAATGTGTTTGGTTTCAAAAAATGCTCTTTCTAAACTGTGCAGCTTGTATTTGTCCTTGAGGCCTGATATAACATAAAATGTGGCAACACGCTGGAACAGCCTCTGCTGCAAGCTTTGTTTCAGCATCACATTTAGCAGAGGAGTTTTCCAATTCTATAGGATGTCATCATTGCAACACAGATTTCTTTAGCTCAGACAAGTCTTAACTTTACTGTTATGCTATAGGTGTGGCTTCCCTTTAATAAAATTATTTTTAACGCTACAATACTTGAGGGTGAACAAAGCATATGCCTGTGCCAGTGCCAGTGTTTTTACAATACAGCAGGTTTCGGCTGGCTCTGTGACACCAAAAAGAAGCTGGGCTTCACAGAAATTTGGATGGTTCCCTTCTGAGTCACATCCATTTGGGCTAGTCTTTGGAAAAAATTTGTGTTGTTTGTTCTCAACAAAACTGGCCCTCGTAAGTCTATAAAGAATATTTTGTTCTCCAACTGTATGATTCGGAGTTGTTGTCATTGTTGGTTTGGCTCATCTAAAATTGTCCCTTCCACAGTGAGAATTGACAAAACACAGAAATCTGGTCATCTGGTCACAATATTCTGCTGAGGGGAAGCGATGCCAATTCCAGCTCATCTCTTGCTCTTCTGCTTCTATTTCAGAAAAGACTCTAATGCATTCCTTCATTTACAGAAAGCAAATATTCCCAGTGTGTACGTTCACTGCAAGAAGAGTTTTCGTTGCCATGCAAATAACCCTCCGAAGCACAAGCAGCAATGAAGGCATCCAGACAAAATATTGGGCAGCAACATGCCTTCATTCATCCATCCATGCCTGGTCCCTACTTGAGTCAGTTGCCCAGGAAAATTTGAGGGTAGGCAAAAAACCATCAATTTCAGAGAAGGGAAGGCAGCAAGAAAGAAGCTGGTTCTCTGACTTCTGGACTTACTGCACAAAGCCAGGGAAAAGGTGACAATATTACACATAATGCAGAAAATTATAAAAGAATCTACTAAAGGAAAGGAAAAGCTTAGTTTGATACAATCTGTAACATCATCAGGATCTTTATTTTCTTCCAAAAAACCTCTTACAATTTCACTAATAACCAGAAAAAGCCAAATGAGGCACGCAAGACCCATCATTCACAGCAAGTATCTACCACAGGCTTAGCTTTCCAGCACATCTTTTCCCAGTGACAAGGACAGAACAGCACACCTCCAGCTCTCATATGGAACCAATTACTAGTGTGAAAACAGACCTTCCTAGGAGGAAACAAATGAACCTCATGCCCAGCCTGATTAATGACTACTCCCATGCAGATATGTAAACAGCCACAGAGTTGCTACCTTAGCTTAGCAAAATTTTGAAGTTAGGTGGTTTTTTTTTTCTCACTTGTTTATGCTGTTCTGCCAAGCACTGGGTTTTTGGAGGGGATCCTATTTAGATGACAGAGGGTGACTGCAGAAACAAAGAGTACAGAGCTCTGCTGTACAGTTCTCCCCATCTAATTATGAAAATGCAATATCTTTCAGGTTTCTTTTCTACTTGCTAGATGTAACTTTTTTATTTCCTCCAACCCAAATAGGATCTAAGAAGGTTACTGCTTTCTCTACAGTAGATATACTAGGAAATGTTGGTGGCTCCTCCCTCAAAATATCCCAAATGGACTTCGAAAAAATATTTTTTATAATTGACTATAGTTACAAGAGAGATCTCTGCAAGGACGGTGCCCTACTTGCCCAGAGCCAGCTTTATACAGAGACAGTCTTGTGCATAGATGGAAGCACTTCGTGTTCCCCAGAAGTACGATAGGAAAAGCCTTCTGACCAGGTGCCTAACAGAGGGGAACTGAGTACGCTCAACTACTCCCAGGAGGATGTTGAAACTTCAGAGGATGGAGCATTCCTTTGATTGTCCTAGAGGACAGCTCTAGGTACCTCCATTGAGTGCTGTAAGGAGTTTTAATCTCAGTCCTTTCCTCTATCCTAAAAAACCCTTTTCAGTCAGGTGTGGAAGCATGTGATGGGACATACAGCTGGTGATATTGGTTAGAGAGTCTCAAGTCCACTGCCCCCTGAGCCAGAACAGCAAAGGCATGAATCATCTGATGACCATCCTCCAACACCCTTCCCCGAAGTGCCACCAGACACCAATTCACCCCTAGCTGCCATAACCAGCTGGAAAAGATCTTGGCATATAGCAGCACAAGAAGCATGGGGTACAACCACATGGGGTGATCACGTTTGGGAGTCAGACACAGGCAGGCTGGCACAGCTTATGCTGCAGGAATGCTTGCATACAGGCCGATGCTCAGGTCTGAGTGCCAGAGATCTGTGTCAGCCACAAAACACTGACACAACCTCACAGCCAGTCTGCAAGCGCAGAAGCCTCTAATGCTGGTTATGAAAGGAAGAGGAATACCATATCCAATTAAAACTGAAACAACTTTGACTGTCTCATCTCCCTGAATGACCAGAGATGACTTCCCACTGCCCGAGTTCAGTTAAGGCTCTCAGCCATTAATCTGCAGTCCCTTTAGGGGACTGGATCTGCAATGGAAGCATTTTTAATTTCCCCCCAAAGGAATTACGCCATTATGTTCTGTCTTCAACACTGGGCTTTGCCTCCCTATAACACATTTCAATAGGATCAGGCAGTTTAAGCAGAGAGAGGCTGGGTGGACCTTATCTCATCTGTGGCTATTCATTTGTCACTAACATCCACTGCAACTTATCCGACATTTCCACTGAAGCTCACAAGGAAAACATCCTCTGCATAATACAACCAAAATGCCCTTGGGGAGAACATGAGTCCCAGCATCACAGGGCCAGGGGAGCAGGAGGGATTTGCTTCCCCCTCCTTGGGCAAGACCTTGCTCCAGCTGCCTCACTAGGTCTTAATTTAATTTTCCATACAAAGTCACCCACAGCTGCTTCTCTTCACTTCCCCCCGCAAGAACTGCTTGTCCCCATTTGCCCCTCTACACTGTCACTTCACAGCAGGATCAAAAGTAGTGACAACATAGAGAAATGTGATGCATACAAATGTGAATTTGGACTGGCTGCACAGAAGATGCGCACAGCCGAGTCAGACTAAAGCCTTCACTCACCACTTCAGTGCAGACAAATGCATGAAAGGGGACAAAGTTTTCCCTGCTGCATTAGCCAGCAGAGCATGGGAGGACTGCAGATGTGTCTCTGCCACCTGAATGCTTCTGAAAGGCCCAGAGTAGATATGCATGGACAGGGGCTCCTGAGGAACACCTACATGTGCCTTGCCTACCACAAGAAGGTGCTTCAAACACTGGTTTGTCATAGAAGACCATCAATGCATACAAGCTCCTTGGCATACAATTAAATATCACTGATACAATGCTGGGCTAATAGGCACCTTTTAACTACATGAAACCCAGAACTCACAATAAATCATTACACTGGGCTATTTTTCATGTTGCAGCATTAGGACCAGTAAGTTGTCCAGCACCACTGCAGAAGCCATATTCCACCTCTATGGTGCAACTGGAGACAGGATGTAGCATCTTCAGCCTGTGCCTGCACATGTCTACAACTGCAAATCTTCATCCTAGAACTGGTTTCAACTTACTCTGAAGTTAACTTTCCAGTAGTATAACAGCTTTTTGGAGGCATTTTTTCATTGTGTTTGTTTTGTTGTGGTTTTGGTTTTTTTTTAAATTTACCGATCCTATTGGGAACATTTGGAATAAAATATTTCTGTATCTATTAGTGAATCATATGCCATATTTTATAGTAAAGTTTTATTTATTCAAATACATTAGTTTTGTCTATGAAGATACAAATCAGAGACTAAAGAAACAAACAGAACAGCACTGGAGAGAGGATAAAGCTTCCATTTCTTAACAGCTTGCAAACAACCTGACCCATCTTGAGTAAGGCAATAAGGGCTTAGCAATATCTCAGCCAGCAAAGAAAAGCTTGTTAGAGGAAGTCAGTAAGCAGTGTTTAGCTGTGGGGAGCTGGACCATCATCTGGATATGATACGCCAAAAAAAATCTCCTTATAGACATGCCTGGTAAGATGAAAGAAACAACTGGCAGCCTCTGTATGATGGCAAGGGAACCCACATGATCAGCCAATATGAGACACTGACCCCTAAGTTAAAGAGGAAAAAGTGTCACTAAATATTTAAAGGACTTCAAAAAAGAGACCCAGTTATATAAAGCAAAATCAATGACCTTTAATAGCAATTTCTTTTTGCTTAACCTAAGTCCTCTTTCAGAAATGCTTGTTTCCTTATATATCACTGCATTAGGAATACAATAAACCAAAAAAAAATTACAATCAGAAGCCAACTTCTAGGGCTGATTTATGCAGTTACAGGGTCATAGTAGGCCACAGAGGGTTTCAATCTGTGGCAAAACGCCAAAAATGTGAGATCCTCTGAGCATTCAGTCAGAGAAACAGGAGGAAATCTCAAGGCTTAGAGTTCACATTCATCAGCTCCCCAGCTGAAAGACACAGCAAAATACAGTGAAACAGATAAACATAGCGATGGTATGTGTACACTGTCCGAGATCACAGCAGGTCATAATCCACAGCTTTGGTGAAAAAAGGAGTCGAAGATATCATTAACAATATACATTAGAGTGTGTCTATGAGCAAGATGCAAAGGGGAATGAGTTAAAAGACATAGGGCTTTCTTCAACTTGCTCTGCGCACCATGGGGTTTTGTTTTGAAAGGGGAAGTTCTCTAGAGCAAGGGGAAGTATGAAACATCTAGCCATAAGACACCTGGAGAAGGTCTCCCACGCACAACCCCAGCTGTGTGAATGCCACAACATCTGTCAGCCTCTTTAAAGGCAGCTCTTCCGGCACAAGCATCATGTGCACCTATGAGGGAGAATGCTTTTCCTTTCTCATCACATAATATACAGTAGAGGATGTGCCACCAGGAACGTGCTTCAGAGTAAATGAGCAGTGTCACATCTCCTGTTCAGGATGAGGAAGGCAGTACCACTAAAGGGATCAAGGACAGCACAGCGTGCAAGCTGCCTGGTGGGAAGTGACATATTTGTACTACAACCGAAAGCCAGCACAGCAGACTTCTAGGGAAAAGCACTTGAAGTCTTACCTTCATTCCCCAGTTTCCTCAATAAGCACAGACACAAAGGAACGGGAAAATGTTTCCAGGAGTTCCCATTACCTGTGAGTCATGCCCTGCTGGGACTAGTGCTGGGCAAATACACAAGTCTGAGTCCTTGGGTGGTTTTTACAACCAGCCAGAAAAATCTTTAACAAAGTATTTTTTTGTGATGGAAGTAGAGCAGTATAAGGGCAAGCAAAAAAAAAAAAAAAAAAAAATTCATCATTCCACACCGTGTCTCACACTAAAAGAAACAGACTGGTTTTAATTCAGATCCTGGAAATTGTTTTCAAACAGTCCCTCAGACCTGGGAGCAAATATAGCATCTGGCTCCAGTGTGTCAGTTTCTGCTAAAAAAATATAGATCTGATCTAGAAGGAAAAACTAGTTGTAACTAAGCGGGTCTTATCTGGCACCTGAGGCATCACACATTGCAACTTCCTTGAAGACTTTCCAGGTTGTCAAGTGGCATGAAGCACACAGTTAAAACCTGTCAGGCAATGCTGAAAGACCTTCACATGCCTTTCAGTAGACTGTACTGAGCTAAACCACCTGGTGATATGTCTTTATTGCTGTCCTGCTGGGCTGAATGAGACCAAATGCAAAGCTCGAGAGCTTCATGACTGCCACCACTGCACAGGAGACATCAAGATCTCAGAGTTCTGCACGGTGACTCGCTCTCTGCTCACATGGCCAGTTCTGACCAGGGAGATACCCAGCTCCCTGATGGCTGGGATCAGCGAACCTGACCGCACTTCCCAAAGATAAAAGTATACCGGTGTCTTTGTCACCAAAACCCTAGAAGACCACGGTGAGATCCTCTCACAAGAAGGATTATTACTATCCCAAAAGGGCAGGACACCTGTGGGACTTTTGCGTAATGATCTAGTCCATTAACAGTGACAGTGATTAGCCCAACCATAAAAGCAGTTGCTACCCTCTTTTTGCTGGGAAGATGACCCGAAGACCAAAAAAGCAGACAGAAGTCCTCGGTAAAGGAACCCAACAACATGCACAGATCTCCCCAGTTTTCCATGTGACTGTAGGGAGAAACAGAGGAAAAAAACACAATGAGAAGTCAAACAAAATGGTAGCTAGAGTTCATCTGCACCTAAAGCACCCATCAGATAATCAAGAGACCATCCCTGTTGTAATTTATCCTCTTGGTCCTCAAAAAACATCATTCAAATTGGAGAAGGAAAAGAACCACAGAAGAAAAAAAAAAAAAAAGAAAAAAAATTAATTTATTCCCAAAACTTGGGTAGAGACACAGATCAGACAGTACACATACAGAAATCTGTGAAAGACTTCAACTGTAGGGGAGCAGAAAATGCAGTCAAGATTGCCACAAAAGCTGCTTATACTTTTGACTTTATAAATTTAATGAAGCTAGCTGTTTGAGAAGAAAATAAAGGTTCTCTTTTTATTTCCCACTCAAAAGAAGCTACTGTCACTTCATTTGGGTCACCTCTGCTTACACAGGGGCAGGTTTTCCTTCTGCATAATTTATTTACTTATAAAATCTGTGGGCACTTTCATCTTTACCAACCACAACATCCTGTGAAACAGCAGATAATCATTAATGATTTGTGGAGCCTGTGAAAAAAAGTATAGAGAAACTACAAACTCTGTATTCATTTCTGCTCCTTTCTGCTATCACAAAATTAAGCATCTTGTCTAAACTAATAATCTGGGACTTCTGTGGACCCAACAGACAGAAACACAGTGCCAGAAGGCTATTTGCCTTATCTAATTTAGGCACACATTTTAGGATGGTCTTTCCACTATCTACAAAGAGCCTTGGTAACCCGTCAAGACTGAATACATGGCTTTCAGACCAGATGCCTAATGGGAAACTGTCTAAAGTTAATTGAGACAGGCCTCCACTACAAAGAAGGCAGAAAATCAGTCACAGGACACAAAAGTTAATTTGCACCCCGCAAATTTCAGGCTAACAGGAAAACTATTGGAACAACCCTTCCTACACTGCATTATTTCATAACACTTGTTTGGCATGTTTGTGGCTGGTAACAGAGGACACCTGTAAGAGAAGCACCATTAAAAGTCACTCACACTGGGGCTGTTTATAAAAATGCAGGTTTTTCACTTGGGCTAAACAGCCTAGAAGAAAAGGGCTGTGTCCCCAAGTGCACAGCATTAGCACCTGTCCCTCGTGCCAGTGCAGGAGTCACTGTGGGGCCTCAATATTGTTGGACTGCTACGAACCAGGCTGCTTTGATTTGCAGTGGTTCTGTAGGATGCCCACTTGGACAGCTGAAAAGCAGATGCCTGGCAAGTCTAGTTATAAGCAGAAGTTATCAGTTCAAGCTCAAATCTAAACAGAACTCATAAATGCCAATCCACATGAAACAGTAAATTCACATATCCTTGCCAATTTTCTAATCTCAGTTAGCCAAGCCAAGCTAAAAACACATCTCAGCAGGCACAGAGAGACACTCACTGTAAGTGGAGGCCATGAAAAAGGCATCTATCTGAGCTACCACACGACTTCCCTCTCTGGCTGGAGACAGTTCAAGAAGAAATCTGAAGGGTGGATCAGGCAGCGAGAGCAATGGGGATTTCATTAATTGGGGAGATGATGTACTGGCAGAGCGAGCTGAAGGCAATGACAGCACTGTCATCAGGCTCTGCTGTTCTCCTCTGTGACATCCCCACATCTGACTTACTATCAATGGGCAGCTGCTGCAGAAATTGAAGCCATGCTGAAATGACTACTCTATTAAAGGGGCAGATGGTCCTATGAGCAAATGTTTCACCAAGGACTGGGTAGGTATCGTCAAACTCATTTCTCAATGACTCAGAAATGACAGCTGATATCCCATGAGATGAAATTTCAGAGTGCTACTGTACCGTGTAACCAGGGGCCAGGAATACTCTTGAATATAACCTCACCTAAAAATATAATATAATAAGCTGCTCCAAAGACAAGTCTATCAGTAAAGCTAGAATCCTTGGTAGCAGCTTTTATGACAGTCATGGTTGAAATGTGCCATTTTGAGAAGACAGCCAAACTGCTTATATATGGACTGCAGCTGTACCATAAAGCCATTGCAGCTTTTTGGATGGATGATCATTCATAATGAAGCGGGAAAAGACAGAAAAATGAATGAAAGAGGTGCCAAAGTAGACCATATTAATCCTGAAAAAATGTGCTGCTCTTCCTAGAACGCTGGAAATCAGCTTCATAAGACAAAGATTACTGGACAAAATAATGACTTAGTTCTCCTGTTACATTGATAGAAAATGTTTAAATTCAAATTGATGTGTATTGTCACCTCTCCCTATGTAGAAGGATGACTGAGAATGCTGACAAGTAATGCAATGTCTTTTACATGTAATGCTTCTTTCCATTTCCTCCTTGATCATTAGTCAAATTCAACTGTTTACAACTTCCAATAAAAAGCATGGATATCCTTGGAGTATGGGTCAATAGGGTAAAACTTCACAGCTGATTTCTGGCATGAGCAGTAGTCTTTAAGGCTTTCAAGAAAACATCTACCAAAACCAGAACATGGGATGGTCCTTCACCATTCCAAAGGACAATGCCAAGAAAGTGATAGTCCACACTACACAAAGTCACCCCTTCAGCGTTTAACCCTCCATATGCAGGGAAAAATGGCACAACAAAGCTCGGCAAAAATAACTCACAGCAAAACAGATCACCAGATTTAAAAATGTTTACCCATAAGGTCAAGTCAAGGACCTTCAGATCCATTCCAATTCTTAAACTGCGTAAAACATCAGTTCAGTTTAGCTATCAATTTTGCACACCAAGGGGAAATTCCTGCCCTCTTTCCATGCAATTAAGCCAAACTTCACACTGCTTTTTCAAGGCACTGACATCTACACTGGCAAAATACAACAAGGGTGAAAAAAAGCCTTTACCTGTATGTGCACATATGTATGTACACACCTAAGCATCGTAGTTTCAAAGGCAACGATGCTGCTCACTGCCGTGACTAATCTCAACAAATTCATGTGATTGTTCTTGGTAACTCTACAGCTGGAAATGCTTGCAGGGTTGGAACCATGTGTTAAAGCATTTTGCTCATAAAGCATGAGGTAGTGCTATGTTATTTTGACCCACCCTCTCTCTGTTTTTCTGTAAGGGGCGATTCATATTTACAGTATATATAATCTATTTATTATAAATTTATTACAGAATTATATTATCAATTGCTGTTATTATTTTAGTGTTTTACAAATGTATTTCCATCTCTGTGCCAAGTGAGTATTCAAACTGGCAGCTGTGATGGTTCTTCTGCATGGTAAACTCTGCAGGGCTTTGGTTCCATCTCCAAACTATCTCCACGAAGCGTACAGGCCTCCCAAGTACTAGGAGCGTTTCTGGTTTCTGCATTTAAAGAAGGATGAAGCAGAAACAGAAAAGTAAACAGAAAAACAATTTGTCTGAAGGAAATTATGAAGACAGTGGATAAGGTACTCATAGAAACATAGAACTGTTTTTCACTAAATTCAGTATTATTAAATGTAGAAGGCATTCACTGAAACTAGCAGGAAATAGTTTAAAATTTATAAAAGAAGGTATATTTCTACTGAGACTCTAATGAATTTCTGCATTACTGTTGCCACAGTAATGACCTGCTACAGGCAGACAGTGTCAGCAGGTTCAAAAAGGGATTAGACAAATCCAAGAACAACAGGTCCATAAACAAATAGGACAAGGAACAGGCAAGGATGCTTCTCTTAACGTGCCCAATACCAAAGTGGTGGATGCAGGACAGCTCAAGGATGCAGACTGCAGACAGGGGCCAGGCTCCCACGCTCTCCCTCATCAGCATATCCTTTGGGCACTGTTGGAAAAGAATCCAGGGTCAGGCATGAATGATGGTCTGACCCAGTTAGGCATTTATCTTTTTACACTCAATTGCTAGTTTGGGTCACTTAATTTGGGATTGATTTCCACAGTGTCCACTACCTCACTTGCAGCAGTGGGTGCTCTAAAAGTCTCTGGTAAAGGGCATCCAATATTCACAAAGCCTGTTGAGAAGGGAGGCTATAAACAGTTTTTTCCCCTTTACCCTGTCCCAGGGTATTCATACCAGGGGAATGAAGCATCCAGCAGATGAGCACTCTTTTATACAACCATGTATTTGTAATTATTTCACTTCCACTGTATTAAGAACCCTCATAAACACCCTTCATGGATCCCACTGACAGGCTGATGCCCTTCTCTCTTCAAATCTGTTTTTGCCCTAAGAATCCCAGCTTGCCCACTTCTCCACCAAGGCTGGAGATTCTGCCCAGAGACTGGTTTTAGAACACAATAGCCTGATGAAAGTTCAGCACTACCCTTGAGCAGTCCACATGACAGCCCAGCTTCATGGGAACACATGTTCTCCATGGCACAGCAAACAGCATCAGGATGCCATTGGAAATGTTAATTGCAAGCATGCCTGCCAGGCCTAGAGCTTACATGCAGAAGGACACTGAGAAGGGACTTGAACAGATGTCAGAGGACATGGAGGAGTAGTTCCCTTGCTGACTCCATCACTGTTTTTTTATTGTGATAATTATCTGGCATGCAAAGCCTTTGTATATGCACTGTATGAGCCTAACAGCTCTCTTTCACCTGCATCTCAGCTTTTGGCACACTGTTAGGGGCACAGAAATAGGTCAGCAGTAGTCCAATTGACTGCAAAAGACGAAATCAAGCGAATGTCAACTTAAATTTTAGGAAAAAATCACCTTTGAGTCTTACTTCTTGTTTTCTGTCTATGTATCATAGAATCATCTGGGCCGCAAGGGACCTTCAAGGGTCATCTAGTCCGACACCCCTGCAGTCACAGGGGACACCTCCAACTAGAACAGGTTGTACTAAATAGATCTTAAAACTTCAGCTCCACATGTCATTTGGTCATATGAACATTCATGTGAAACTGATTGCTCATGCTGGTGAACTTTACTGTCAAGTGCAGTAAGATCCCACGCCTCAGCAAAGGACAAGACCTCTGAGTCACTGGTGAGATAAGTGTGACCTACACAACTTGAAAACTCTGATTCATCCTACTTTGGGACATCTTAAACCTCTATGGATTATTGGCTTCTACTTTTTTTCATGTGTTACGGTAAGAAGGAATGAAGAATCACCTTATAGTTTTGGGGAATAGAAAAGGTTATTTGAAGTGAAACCAGCAGCCCCATGCTGCTGCATGGCAACATTCCCCAAAGTAGGACAGAGCCTCACCCCTCAAGTCAGGAAAATCTGTAACTTGCTACACAGCTAAAACACATCCCGACCAGTTCAAATCCAGTTGCAAGGCCAGTAAGATTTTTTTTTTATTAATAAAGCAACTGATGTTTCAAGAAGTTTGGCACTTGCAGTAGTACCCAAACCAAGGTCATGTCCCTTTCATTTATACTCCCCTTGGTCACACCACTGCACCTTCCCTTGTATCACGCTGGCAAAGGTGACACCAGTGTGGCTGCTCCCTTGAACAGCAAGCTACAATACATAACACCTTTTGTAACTGGCCTCTTATGTTCCCTGAGCTCCCTGGACACCAGGAAAATACCAGTAACTTCATTGGGATTATTCCTGATTTACACTGAAGAGTCAAGACGTACTGTAGCTTCATATTGTCAGCAAGAAAATTAGACAACTACTACAAGAGAATAAAGTAAAAAGAGAGGAACAGAGCATATGTTTACATTTAAAAGCTTTTTTACTTTGCTCTAGACAGAGAAACATCAAGGCTTCCAAAATATATCCACAGGAGGTCTCTTTGCAAACATAGCTGTTCTTAAGTTAGTTTTATCCTACCTAGTAAGTGAGATAGAATAGCAGACTTTCCACTGCCTCTCCCATTACTACTGCTGTAGTACTCTCTACTACCCTCTCTACTACCACTCTCTACTACCTCTCTACTACCACCACACTTGCACCCTTCCATGCCGGCACCATCCTCACGATGTGTCTACATGGCATGCAAAGGCATAACTGGGTTTCATGCCGCCACCTCCACACAGGTTTGAATACAACAGCTGAAGAAGCCATAACAGGCTTCATCACAAGTAGCAACAAGGATAGAAGCCTACTAGGCGCCTGGGCAGATATCCACTACCTCCTACCCGGGCTGAATGAATCCACACTAATATGTCTTTATTAATGGTGCTACCTGCACTAACTACGTTACGGCTAGCAAGGATGCACCCACCAGTCACACAGCATCAGCACACTCTCTTCAGAGAACCAGCATCACACATGCTTGGGATCACCTACAGAATCCTACCCTCACCAGCAGCTACCTCCACCAGAGAACCCTGGGCTGGACAGCTTTGAAGGCTTTGAGAAATTCTGTCATATGGGAAGTTACTACTTCTGCCAGAAATGGTGACCCGTGATCATCAATAGCTGAAAGCTTGGGGGGCAGGGGTGAGGCAATAAAAAAAGATTAAACAATTTTTTTCCTCTCTCTTTTTGTTCCTCCTGTTTGCTGTTTCTACATCTGAGGCCACTGCATGCATTATCAGCCTGTCTCCAAAAAGCTTGTGCAGGGTTTTCACACTGCAACACTGGCAAGAAAGACATCTTGAAAACAATACAGAGATGTGACAAAATAAGATCATGAGCTATCCAAGGAAGGAGCTGCTTTCTTGCTTCATGTTTGCAGGCTACACTGAGTTCACATTGGGCTCTTCTATGCTAATACAATGAAGTATGTAATAGCTAACAACCCAGAAACACCAGCCAAGAGCAAGCCTTTTAACTTGTTTTTTCCAACTTGACTCACTTCCAAGGAGATCACACTCCTTCAATAACAGGACGAGACCCTTCTCCTTCCCTTCAGAGCAGTCAGGGTATAAAGAGTCACCACACTCTCACACCATGGTTGTCACCAACCACTCTTCCCATCTCGCAGCTCCTCAAGTCACTCCTTTCTGTTCCCAGAATCTATCTCCCAGATAGAATCAGAAGTGATTTACATCTCAGCAGGAAGCCCACATCCTTCCAGGCACTACTGGCTCGGTTCCCTTTGTTTAAAGAAAAGATTTTCCCCAAAAGCTGCACAGAGAAAGGGGCTCTTTAGCTGTTTTGTCCTGTGGTTTGCTCGCCTAAGTCTCTTGCTGGAAGCATGCAGGGCTCATGCTGGGACGGCTCTAGTTGGAAATACAAGCAGAAGATCTCTCTTGGTGATTAAGCACGTATTGTCTGCATAGATATGAGGTGATAAGTAATTTAGTTCTGCTTTGCTTCGCAGACTCTTCTGAATGCACTGCCCAAAAAATGCTCTAACTATGCCCGAAGATTGGCTGTAAAGTTTCCTGCTATTTCTTTATTCTGGCACCAGGATACATGTTTCTGTGCTAAAATTTAACTTATTTTGTTTAACTTACTATTTCCTCCTGGCCTGTCTTTGTGCCCAATAAGGTCATAAGCTCTCAGAGAAAAGAACATAGATATTTACTCACTTCAAATACAATTCTTTTGGCCTTGAAAGGAGCCTAGGGATGCTACAGAAAAATACATAACAGACTTGTTTAGATCAGACCTGAATCTTGCCTGGTCCATGGCAACACCCTGCTCCTTATGGCCAGCAGAGGCAAGAGAACGAATGCCACTCAGGCTGAAACACTACAAAAGATACCATAATCCAGGGTTGACCACATCATATGCTTCTACATCCTGCCAGTCCCTGCATCCTACAAAAGCTTCCAACAAACAAACAAACACAAAAAGAACTAGGGCTAACTATGACAGTCCTAAATATTCATGTTTCTTGAGCTCACGCCAGATGCTGTCTCCTTTTACAAGTGATGTCTTGGAAACAGAGAAGGTTCGTACCAAGGGGAATGCCACAGCTGTAAGAGCAGCCTGATTTAGCTTAACAAGAAAGAATAAATGAACACCAACCTCCCCAAATTCCTTCTGGACATAAATCAGACATCATTGTAAAGCAGCCAGTTGGTTACAGCGTTACCTGGGTTAGAAGGTACAGCACCAGCAAGGAAACAATAAAAATCTCTTCCCTAACGTTCATTTCCCTGTTTAGTTATGATAGTAGAGTATTTCTTGGCAATTCATAAGAAGCTTTTCCAGTCACTCTGCAATCTGAAGTGCTAATTTGATGCCTCACACACAGTAGATCTCTTGAGGCAGCACAAAGACTGCTAGAGAGAGAATAACCCGAAGGCTGATGAAGAGGACATTTTCACTTCAACACCTAAAGCACAAATACTGGTAAAGCTTTGTGAGCAAGAAGCGGGAACTGCAATCAAAGACACTGTTGTTTGCTTTTTCTCAATTTGTTTCCTGATGGATCTCAGAGAGAACAAATCACTATGCCTGGTAACAACTCTACAGTCTTTTTGTTCCAGAGGAAGAATAAATTAGTTTTACCATGCCAAATTCTGGTTTGGAAAATTACCGTTTACCTACCCATAAGCTTCCCCATAATGACAGCAAGCGCACAACTCCCTCCCTTGGCTTAGCCAGCATGGGCAGCACTCCTTTGTGCTGCCTGACAAGCAGCACCTTTCAGCACTGAAAAGCCAGCATTTCAGAAATTGGTGAATGAGCTCCTGCTGTCTGCAGAAAAAAATAAATATATAAATCAGAGATCAGAAGTGCCTCATAAATCAAAATATATGTTTTACAAAATATGTATTTGTCAGATCCAAATGAATTATGAGAAGGATTCTTACTGAATGCAGTTCACCAAAGTGTGAATGTAACTGCTGGATACATTTCGTCCTTGTTAGAGAGATTTAAGCAGCACCTGCTAGTTGTTTTTCCCAGTAATATTTGTCCTTATATCTGCAAGCTAAGGTGAAAAACTTCAGAAGTGCCGTTCTATTTATGTATATCCAGAATAACTCATCACATATTAGAAGAGTACACCTCTCTGGTATAGAGAAAAACCCTTTGGTGATGGTTTTCTCCAGTTTTTATGATTAGAAGACTTGCTTTTGGTGGTATATCCCACTTTACCTGGTTCATTATCCCAAACACCTCTGATCAGCTAGACTCCCAGACCCACTCCTCCCAGGTACAACTCATTTGGGCCTCTGCCTTGCAAGGTGGGCTGAACAAAAAAGTTGCTCCCTTTGAGGCTTACAGGTGGGTAGAGGGATATTTTTTTGCCCCCACACATTTTCTTCTTGAAGCTTCAGACTCCCTTGAGGCTTTTTTTTTTTAAGATTTTTTTTTTCCAGAATACCAGTAATAAACTTGTAGTTAAATACTATTTAGAAATTTGTGGAAGCCAGATATAAAGAGAGATCTTGGTATTCCTATTTGGAACATGCTCTCTCCTCATCCAGCATGCCTGTTCTTTCTCATGGCCTGTATTTCTATTAAAAGACAGCAGAGTAGAAGAGCATTCTGGGCATCAAGGAAAAAAAGCATGCTGATTAGTTTCTAGTCTTTGTACTAGATACTGGTACTATTTTGTACCAGAATTGGGAGGTGGGGTTTTTTTACTTTCTCCTTTTACAGGTGAAAAACTGTCTTTACATCTCTCCTCGACTACTGGTCATGGCAAAAGGAGGTTCAGAAGTTCAGTGCAGAGCAAAGCTTTTCTCCCCAAGTTATGGTGGTGGTGCTGTCAGCGTTGCAGAGCTCTTATCTCCCCAGGTTATCAGCTCGCCCAGCCATCTAGCAAAGTACAGGCCCAAAAGTTATTTTCTTTCTGCATTTCTAAATCCAAAGATTGGAAGGGATCCATCCCTTCATTTCAAAGCAATGACTATGTACTGTGATTATTGTTTGCCTTCTGAGACTGGACTGCACAGAGCAAGACTCTGACACAGTCAGTAATGATATAAGAATTAAGGCAGGGGAATGAACAGTTATAATTGTGGAAAGGTTAAGTGTTAGAACAATCGCTCATTGACATGACCCTCTCATTAGTTCTTTTGTTCTAAGCAATGCTAGTGACTTATACAGCACCCAAACACTTACTTTGTTCTATCTATGGTACCACTTGCTCCTACTGCCTTTTTTTCAAGTGAATGGGAAGCTAATGTTAGAAGTCAACACTTTCAGAAGTGGCCAATGATTTTGGATAGTACTGAATTTGAGGATCCACCATGGGTGCCTGCAGTAGAGTTGCTTCAGGTGTTTTGAGTGATGAAATACATACACACGCTCAGCAATAAAGTCAGGCCCAGAGGATCATGCTTCTTCCTCACTATCCTTTCAAATGGGAATGCTACTGCCAGCGGAGCTTAGTTTGTAAAAGTGGAAGTTACCAGAAATGACACAAAGCTGCCTGGGAACTCTCCAACTTCCTTCACATGGAAGATACCCAGATATCCCACTGATGGCACTTTAAGGATCAACAGTCATTTCTGCAAGGCCAACCCATACATAATTCAAGTACCGACCTCCAAACTTACACTTTAACTTCAACAACATACCTCCCTTTTTTTACTATTTACAACGAAGCCACCCAGTATTACAGTCAGTGACATATGTATGATACAGCATATCCTCTCCAGTTCTCCAAGGTCTTAAATGACTCAACTGCTTTAGTTTATATGCACAGAGACAGTTTCTATGACTATATTTAGTTTTAGAGAGGGTCTGGAAAGGCAATATCACCACTGGAATGAGGAAGTATTTATCCCACGACTGGAAGCACATGATGATGATGTAAAGGTGCTATTTAGGGAGCTCTATTAATATTGTTGTTTCCTGAATCTTAACACAACTCAGAGAATCTCGGGACATAACGTAGTGCCACTGCCATAGTCTGCAGGAATCACAGCCAAAGTTTCACAAAAGCTTGAGTAACAGCAAGTTTCCTCAGCACTGCAAAGCAAGGCTGAGCAGCAGATGCTGAAATTTAATTACTTGAACAGTTTGTTACCAATGGATTTAAACTGCATTATTAATGGTAGACCAGTGACAGAATGACATGGAAAATAGCCAACAACTGCAGTATAATAAATATGCACAGGCAGTTAGTGCAGAGTGAAATTTGATTTCACTAATTACTGCTTGTTGCAATTATTCTGCTTTTACGGATCAATAACTTCTTTCCCAAAGCCAATTCCCTCCTAGTTCCTGACCACTCCGGAATTTCTGTGATAATCAGTTATTTAGAAGTACTTTCTAAAGTTTCTAAAGGTTTACAAAGGCAGAGGAGATCCAGCTGCTCCCAGGAGCAAATCTTGTGAAGTTTGCAGCCTGAATGTTTCTCCAGAAGGATCGCAAACCTTTTCGCCCAGACAAGAACACATCTCCATTAAAGGCAGCAACATTCAACCATGTGTCTTTTCTTTTACTTCTAAAAAAATAAAAATAAACTAGAACACAACTCTCTACTCTGAGCAAAAATTGCCAGAAGCCCTATGACTGACCAATCTGTTTGATGTAGCAGGCTGAACAACGTGGCAAAGATTATCAGAAAGAGGAAGAAAAACAAGAATCAAAATGTCACACCTATGAGTGCCAGCAATCATACTGAAGTCAAGCCAGGCCCTTTAGTAACAACAGTAAGGTAATCCAGCATTAGCATTCCTAATTTGATATTAATATACCTAACAGATCTTCATCACTCTTGAAAAAGCCAAGGCGAAATCCAGCCACAAATACAGGATCATAGAATCACAGAATCATAGAATTGTCCAGGCCAGAATGGACCTCTAAAGGTCATGTAGTCCGACCCCCCCACAGTCAGCAGGGAAACCCCCAACTAGACCAGGTTGCCCAGGGCCTTGTCAAGCTTCACCTTGAATGTCTCCAGGGAAGGGGCCTCAACCACCTCCCTTGGCAACCTGTTCCAGTGCTCCACCACCCTCATTGTAAAGAACTTATTCCTAATGTCTAATCTAAATCTGCTCTTCTCCAGTTTAAACCCATTGCCCCTCCTGTCACTGCAGGCCTTTGTAAATAGGCTCTCCCCAGCTTTCCTGTAGGCCCCCCTCAGGTACTGGAAGGCCGCTATTAGGTCTCCCCAGAGCCTCCTCTTCTCCAGGCTGAGCAATCCCAGTTCCCTCAGCCTGTCCTCATAGCAGAGGTGTTCCAACGCCCAATCATTTTTGTGGCCCTCCTCTGGACCCGCTCCATCGGGTTCCATGTCTTTCCTATATTGGGGGCTCCAGACCTGTACACAGTATTCCAGGTGAGGTCTCACCAGAGCAGTATAAAATGGTAGAATCACTTCTCTGGATCTGCTAGTAATGCATCTCTTGATGCAACCCAGGATGTGATTTGCCTTCTGGACTGCAAGTGCCCACTGCCTGCTCATGATCACTTTCTCATCCACCAGCACCCCAAGTCCCTTTCCTCAGGGACGCTCTCTAATACCTCATCCCCTAGTCTGTACTGATGGTGAGGATTGTTCCGGACCAGGTGCAGAACTTTGCACTTGCTCTTGTTGAACCTCATGAGGTTCACCTGG